>QRFJ01004932.1:0-241056 GCA_006176705.1 Cocos nucifera | reverse complement strand
CCGTGCCTTGCCAAGTTGATCGAATAAATCATCAATCCATGGAATGGGGAACTTGTTCTTCACCGTGAGTTTGTTGAGGGCCCTGTAGTCGATGTAGAGTCTCAACGAACCATCATGCTTCTTCTAAAAAAGTACCGATGCTTCATATGGACTCTTCGAAGGTCGGATGAACCCATTATCCACGAACTCTGTTAGCTGTCTCCTCAACTCCTGGAGTTCAGGTCGGGCCATCCTATATGGTGTTTAAGCTGGTGGATGTGCTCCCTGCACCAAATCAATCCGATGATTGATTTCTCTTCTTGGCGGCAATCGCTTGGATAATTCAGGGGGCATCACATCCTCAAATTCAGTGAGAACATCCTCGATGGGTGCTGGGATCTCTTCTCCCTTTAGCAGATCTTCCTCTTGAATAGATGCAATGTATGTTGGAAGTCCCCTTCTCAGCCCCTTAGCAAGCTGCATTGCTGATAGGACTCGCTGCGGAGTCTCTCTAACTCGCTTCCCTTGAGCCATACAAGGTCTGCTCGAATTCAGAACCACCACCACATCTGAATCCGCCTTTACCATGGCATGTTGCTGTGTTAGCAAAGACATACCGATGATCACCTCGTAGTCGTCGATAGGGGCGACCACCGTTGTCACCAATCCGGTCCATGTACCAAATTGGACCTCAACATCCTTGGCTATTCCGCTTGTAGCTACCTCTATGGAGTTGACCGCCTTGAATGTGTGCTCATCACATTCAATCTTTAGGTTGAGCTTCTTCACCATTGCTAAGTCCACGAAGAAGTCAGTGGCACCCGTATCAGTAAGTGCCTGGAAGGTGTGACCATTGATATTGATAGGTGCATAGAGTAGGCCTCGTGGCCCCTTGGCTTTTAGGGCATTGAGACTAAGAGAACCCATCCTTTGGTCGGTCCCTTACTGCTCCACCGTCATAGATGCGATCTTGCCCCTCAATGGACAATCCTTCACCTTATACGATCTTGCCCCTCAATGAAATTTACCCACCTAAGCCAAAGTTGCCCCCGATAAGGCTAGGCAGTTTCTTGTTGATAATGTCTTCGAACTGCCATAGTTCGTCACCATACTCCCAACTCGCTTCTATGTCTGCTAGTCCTCTCCATCGGACTAAGTACTGCACCTGATTGCCCTTTTTCCTGTCTACCTTGATTTCAGAAACCTTCTTGCTGTAATGAACTCTTACGAAAACTGGAGCTCTCCCGCTGTGAGCCTGAGAAGGGTCGGTTGTGTCTTCTTTGAATGGCTTCAACAGAGACACATGGAACACCGGATGTACTTTCAGCTTGGAAGGCAGCGACAATGGTACGCATTCTCTCCAATTTGATGGGTGATGATGAAGGGGCTTTCATACCTCCTCACGAGTTCTTTGTGGTAGCCTGACTTAAATCTCATGTGATGGTAGAGTTTCACCAATACCTGATCACCAATCTGAAACTCAACTGCACGCCGCTTTATGTTAGCTCACTTCTTCATCCATTTGGTCACCTTCAACAAGGAGACCTGAACCAAATCTGTATCCTCCAGATCCCTCAAAAACCTAAAGGCGGTTGGTCTACATCCTACATAGTCCACTGCGATACTCCCTGGAGTGTTTGGTTGCTACCCTGTTATCACCTCAAATGGTGATTTACCGGTCGACTCTGATCGCTACAAGTTGTAGCTGAATTGGGCTTGGTCTAAGAGTCGCACCCAATCCTGCTGGTTGGCATTCACATAGTGCCTCAAATACATCTTCAATAATGCATTTGTTCATTCTGTTTGGCCATCAGTCTGAGGGTGAAAAGCCATGGACATCTTTAGCTCTATTTCGAGTATCTGAAATAACTCGGTCAAGAATCATCCCGTGAAGCAAGCATCGTGATTAGAGACAATGCTCCATGGTATCCCTCAATATTTCATCACATATATGAAGAACAACCACGCCACATCCTCCGCATGACAAGTAGTAGATGCTGGAATGAAGATTCCATACTTCGAGAAGCAATCCACCATGCCATGATGGAGCTATACCCTTCCACTGGAGGTAACCCGATGACGAAATCCATGGAGATGCTCTCCCATGGATGCTCTAGTGTAGGCAATGGCTCCAACAATCCCATGGGCTGCTGATGTTCAATCTTGTCTTGTTGGCACACTAAACAAGTGTGAACATACCCCTCGATGTTATCTTGCATATTTCACCAATAGTAGCTATGTTCTATGAGAGCTCGGGTCGATGCACCTCTTGATGTCCTGCCCACATAGAATCATGATGCTCTTGCAGCACCTTGCGCCTCAGCCCTCCGCCTGAAGGCACATAAACACGCCGTCCCCATGTCAAAATCAGCCCACCTTCGGTCCAAAAATGGCGCGCCTTACCATCCTTGATGAGTTTACCCATGGATGTGGCCCATGGATCCTTCTCCATCTTGGTCTTGACCCTCTCCATTAAGTCACTTGCTGGTCCGGAGGTGGAAGAAACTGCAGCCAACTATGCCTTTCTACTTAAGGCATCGGAACCGAATTGGTTCGGCCTAGCTTATACTCGATGTGGAAATCGAATTCAGCGAGAAATTGCTGCCATCTCGCTTGCTTTGGGGTGAGCTTTGGCTGGATTTGGAAGTAGCTTGTGGCCACGTTGTCCGTGCGTACCACAAACTTGAATCCGAGGAGGTAATGGTGCCAGGTTCTAAGGCAATGCACAACCGCTGTCATCTCCTTCTCATGAACCGTATACCTATGCTCGGTGTCGTTCAACTTCCGACTCTCGTAGGCCATTGGGTGTCTTTCCGGCATGAGCACCCCTCCAATGGCAAAATTTGATGCATCAGTATGAACTTCAAAAGGAACCAAGAAGTCCGGTAGCATGAGGACCGTCTCCTTTGTGACCGCCTGCTTGAGATGATCGAACACCTCCGAAAATTGTTCCGACCATTGCCATGGTCGACCCTTCTTCAACAAATCCTTCAATGGGGTGCATAACTTCAAATATCCCATGATGAACCTCCTATAATAATTTGCCAAACCAAGAAAAGAGCGTAAGTGTGTAACACATGTAGGTACCTTCTACTCGGCTATGGTTAAAATCTTGGAGGGATCCATCATGAGCTTTGCATCTCCAACGATGTGCCTGAGGAATGGCACCCTCCGTTGCACAAACACGCACTTCTCCTTCTTCACAAAGAGCTGGTGTTGCCGTAGGGTGGAGAAGACTTGCCTCAAGTGCACCACATGCTCGTCCAACATTTGGCTGTAGACAACAATATCATCCAAGTATACTACCATGAATTTATCGATAAAGTCATGGAGTACACATTGCATCAAAGCACAGAGGATTGTTGGAGCATTGGTGAGGCCAAAAGGCATGACAAAGTACTCGAAGCTTCCATACCTTATCATACATGCAGTCTTCTTGATGTCCTCCTCTGCCATGCGAACTTGATAGTACCCACTACGAAGATCCGAATTGGAAAACCACCGTGCCTTACCAAGTTGATCGAAGAAATCATCAATCCATGGAATGGGGTACTTGTTCTTCACCGTGAGTTTGTTGAGGGCCCTGTAGTCGATGCAGAGTCTCAACGAACCATCATGCTTCTTCTAAAAAAGTACTGATGCTTCATATGGACTCTTCGAAGGTCGGATGAACCCACTATCCACGAACACCGTTAGCTGTCTCCTTAGCTCCTGGAGTTCAGGTGGGCCCATCCTATATGGTGATTAAGCTGGTGGATGTGCTCCCTGCACCAAATCAATTCGATGATCGATTTCTCTTCTTGGCGGCAATCGCTTGGATAATTCGGGGGGCAACACATCCCCGAATTCAGTGAAAACATCCTCGATGGGTGCTGGGATCTCTTCTCCCTTCAATAGATCTTCCTCTTGAATGGACGCAATGTATGTTGGAAGTCCCCTTCTCAGCCCCTTAGCAAGCTGCATTGCCGATAGGACTTGCTGCGAAGTCCCTCTAACTCGCTTCTCTTGAGCCACCCAAGGTCTGCTCGAATTCAAAACCACCACCACATCTGAATCCGCCTTTACCATGGCATGTAGCTGGGTTAGCAAAGATATACCAATGACCACCTCGTAGTCGTCGATAAGGGCGACCACCACTGTCACCCATCCGGTCCATGTATCGAATTGGATCTCAACATCCTTGGCTGTTCCGCTTGTAGCTACCTCTATGGAGTTGACCACCTTGAATGTGTGCTCATCACGTTCAATCTTTAGGTTGAGCTTCTTCGCCGTTGCTAAGTCTACGAAGAAGTCAGTGGCACTCATATCAATGAGTGCATGGAAGGTGTGACCATTGATATTGACAGGTGCATAGAATAGGCCTCGTAGCCCCTTGGCCTTCAGGGCATTGAGACTAAGTGAACCCATCCTTTGGTCGGTCCCTTACTGCTCCTCTACCATCATAGATGTGATCTTGCCCCTCAATGGACAATCCTTCAACTTATGTGGTCCATTGCAAATGTAGCATGAGATAGTGCTGGTACTTTGCACCACCCCTTTGTCCTTCTCTTGGGAAGCACCTCCACTAGAGGATTCTGGATTCGAGCCTTTTCCACCTTCCTTGTGACCTGATTTCGCTCCCTCACCTTGCCCTGTTTGGATGCCTTGGCTTTGGGAGCTATGGGTTGAGTCTTGAACTCGATGAGAACCTCCGCTTGAGCTATCGCCTCATTCAAATACTTAACTCCTTTTCGCTGCAACTCCATCTTGCCCCATGGTTTGAGCCCGTCAAGGAAGGTGAAGAGAGAGTCCTCCTGACTGAGGTCTGGTACCTCCAACAATAATTTGCTGAACTCTCACACATACTCATGCACATCACCCTTTTGCGTGAGTCACCATAGTCGTGCTCGAGCATCATCCTTAGCAATCTCAGGGAAGAATTGCTTTCGAAGTTCAGTTTGGAACTATGCTCAAGTGGTGATTGGAACAGCTCCTCGCTTCACATCGTCAGCCCGACATCACCACCAAAGCATCGCCACATCCCTTAAGAGCATGGCCGCCATACTCACCTTCATGGCTTCACCCCTTACGTCGGTATCCTGTAGGTATTGTTCCACAGTGAAAAGGAAGTTATCTATCTCCTTTGCGGACCGTTGTCCATAGAATTCCTATGGCTTGGGAACATCAAGCTTGTGTAGGGGACGCGTAGCCTCACTTGTGACCTCCATTATCGAGGTAGAAGAGGACATGCCCGTGGCAGTTTTTTCCTTTGAAAGATCAACCACCTATATTTGGAGAGTCTTCACCATGGTCTCCAACTCCTTGTTGCGCTGCAGCACTTCCTCGTAGCACCACTCCATATCAAAGGAAATTTGATTCGGCTGAGCAGCGATCTCACCTCGAAGGGTTGCATTCTTACCCTCGAGGTCCTCCACTCGTCCTTCAACCTTAGCTATTTGGGCCTCACACTTCCGTAGTTGATTGTCAGTGGAGATAATCAAAGATGCAATCCATAGCCCTTGCAGAGAATCATCAACTGGATGCGCGCCACACATTACCGTGCCTCCTCTTGAGGTAGGATTGGGATCCAAGGTCGAGGATGATGAATCCCCTGTTCCCACCATGGATGCTGATATAGAGGTTGTCTTCTTCATTTCTGGTATCGCTCTAATACCAACTGTCACATATGAAGGGATCTCAGAGCAAATCGCAACAACGTGCGGCTCGGTCAGCTCTTTATAGGGCAGAAGAGAACCGATCAGCCTCCCTAGCATGGAAACCTAGTCTCTATGACTTAGGCCATGCCCAACAATAATAGAACATAGCCAGGAAACACCATGAAGAAAAAGAAGAAGAAATAAGGGGAAGAGAACTTTTATTAAATAACCACTCGCTAGTTTACAATAGAAGCTCTCGCGGTCTCTTGATCTCTCATAAATACAAGAGGATCCTTAGATGATCTCTTTCTTTCCCTCTCTCTCTTGATCTCTAACCCCACCCTTGAGTGTCATTTTATATAGGAACAACCTCAGGTTACATGTCCCTCATGAACTCAACTCTCTAAGTACAAGATAAGGATAAACTCAGAATCTCCATTCTTATAGGACTCTGTGCAGTCAGATAAAACTACTAAATTCGTGATCCAAACGAACTCGGATTGCAACAAAACTTGATCCGTTGGA
The DNA here is from genome assembly GCA_006176705.1 of Cocos nucifera. Taxonomy (NCBI): domain Eukaryota; kingdom Viridiplantae; phylum Streptophyta; class Magnoliopsida; order Arecales; family Arecaceae; genus Cocos; species Cocos nucifera. The sequence goes on along the minus strand of QRFJ01004932.1, from coordinate 234,916 downwards.
TTTGGAACGAAAAATTCTTTAAGATAATACCTTACTCACTTTGAACTAACTTCTGTGGAGCTTCCAGAATGTTACACAATGTTGCATGGGTAAACTACATTCTGTTACACCTCATTGCACTAGCTTCTTTGCTGACCAATGTACATCTCGAGACATGTGCCCCCAGCCCCATTCTCTTGAGTACTCCTTGTAGATCTTGCACACATTTCCCCAGGTAATCTAGGGCTCCAAATTGCCCAAATCTTAAGAGAGTGTAGTCAAATCTCGAACCCATCTAGTGACCCGATCTGGTTGCACCTTGACCCATGTGCGGTCCAGCCCCAATTCGAGGAGCCGTGACATAATGATCATAGAGATCAATCCAAGGAGTGGAGGTATGCACACAATCACCAAAGAGAATTGATATTAGATGATCCTTCGTAGGGGGTAAGAACTAGATCCTCTTTTAAGGATACATTTGATTACCTTGCATTTATTTCTCTAATAGAATCTAAAAACATAGAAGAAGCTGAACAAGACTCTAATTGAAAGTAAGCCATGCAAGATGAACTAAACTAATTTGAAAGAAACTATTGGAAAATATGTTCCAAAGCCAATCATCAGTCTGTTAACGATTGAGCTACATTATATCTGTAATTGATTCATTAATAAATAAAATATATTTTTGATATTTTTTTATTGCAAAGAATTCATCTTCTAATGAACTTCATTATTGTGATAAAGTCCTTAGGACTATTTAGCTTCGATAAAGAGAGGATTTATCGATTAGTCCTTAAATATGTTCATGACCAAAAGATAGACCATTAATTAGGATGATAGCATCTATCGAGCATAGGTCGCTATATGCCATATAGGTTGATTGTCCTCTTAACCAAGGAGTGTGGAGACACTGGTATGACATACAGATGAGATGTATGGATACATCGTCATTGAACATGACTAACTCCAGAGTATCCTACTATCGAGAATGTCTCTGATGGTAGGTATAAGTGTTCCTTAGATTTGAGATCACCTCAATAACTTGCAAGTAACTCACTATGCTTTGATACCAGACTAACTAAATTTCTAATTCAATAACAAACGGCCTCTGGGTACAGTCAAGTACTTGCAAAGTCAGAGTGTGATCAAGATGAAATTTAGCACTCCAAGAGTTGGAGAAAAATGTATCACTATATTTCAATATAACAAGACCTTGGTCAGGATAATCCATCAGATGGATTTGATATTTTAAAATACAATGTGGACAACCTAATCAGAGTTGATAGTTGAACTCTAAGGTATCCTATGAGCATATTGATCAAGGGGATAAATTATATGAAAATTATATCCGCATAGATTCTAAGGATGTTGTTCTACACATTCAACCTATCCGACCGTCGGGTACCATTGCTAGATGGTTACTTCGATTGGTATAGAAATTTATTCCTATGCTACCAGCTTAGGTTTGGATCTATAAGGTCACACACATTAGAGCTCACGATCTGATCGGATGGTTGATCAATGATTAAGAATCGTTCTAGGGTTAAACGACTAATACGATTGATGTTTAACCTAGCGCAAGTATTGCAGGAGGATTGATTAGCAATTCGATTGCTAATTAGCTTAATTTGATTAATCTAAAGGGATGAGATTAAGTTTAATTAAATATGATTTAATTAGATTTGGTTTGGGCTTGATTGGATCAACTTTAATTGGCTTATTGGATAAGCCAAGTGCAAGAAAAAACTAGTCCTAGTTCAACTAGGACTTGAGTCAACCCAACTTCCTAATTTGATTAAAAAATTAAATCAAAATTAAATTAAATTTAATCTAATTTAATTAAATTCTTAATTGGGTTAGAATCTAATTTAATTTGGTTGATTAGTTTTGATTTAATTTGGTTTGAGAAACCATATTTGACCAAGTCATAGATGGAATTCTAGTGGGACTAGGATTACACCTTGCGCCACCTTAGCCCTCCATGCCCCCCATGCTTATTTTTTAGGAATTTTTCATGAAAATTCTCTTTCCCCTGATCTTCACACACGCCTCCTCTCTCCCTCTCTTTCTCATATGGTAATTTGGTGGTTGACCAAGTCAAAAAGAGAAGTAAGTTTTGATCTACGATTCTATGAGATAGAATCCTTATAAACTAAAACACCTCCTTATAATCATGCCGCCCACACCTTCTTTATTTTCTCTAAATTCCATTATAAAAGAATTAGTTTTTGTACACCCCTATTCCTGGTCCACGGCAAGAAATAAGGTGGGGGCGCCCAACTCTTGGGCGCCCCAACAACTTGCCATATTATGTCCTTTCCTTGTCTGAGTTTTTGACCAAACTTGGACTCTGCATATCCTTTTATTTAAAATGAATTTTGGTCTAATTTTTTCATGAAATATAGACCATTAAGAGAGCTTTGAGGTATATAAAAATTAGGGAGAGAGAACCTCTAGGCATTGGGTTTCAATAGACACAAAACTAGGTGTCTAGGTGAGAGCGAAGAGAAGAAGAAGAGGGTCTTCTACTAGGGTTGCTGTGTTCATCTCTTTCCTTCCTTCTACCTTGGGTTTTCTGAGAGAGTCTCATATCAAAATCCTCCTCTCCACCTCTTCTTTGGAAGAGTCCAAATCCAAAAGGAGGAGGTATCTGATCGACCATCAAAGAAAGATCAGCACAGTACTAGCATACTGTGCTGACTTCCAACATTAGGATTTTTGATCATGCTCATGGGCTTGTGTAGATGACTCCTAGAGGCCAGACATGTGTGCAACTCATGACATCATCCTCAAGCCTAGATCAGCAAGTTAGAACATCTAACTTGCATAGGTAATAGATCTGATCTATTTATTTTATAGCTATATTAGATATAGTACTGTAGCATGTTGATGAGATCAACATGTTAATCTTTCTTTTGTGTTTTTTAATTTTTGATTTAATATCATGCCTTGATTATGTAATAAATCTTAGATCTAAGGTATTTTCATGCTTACTTAAATAAATATTTGATTTATTTATATTTTTTCCTGCTTGATCTTGAAAAAGTTTCAAGACCTATCCGTGAAACCCTAGATCTGGTTCCTTCAATTGGTATCAAAGCCAAGTTCTTATTACATGATTTTCTTGAGCATATTTAGATTGTTTACTAGATTAGATCTAATTTATAATATAATTATTAAATCTAAAATTAAAAATTTAGATCTCATGAACTGCCATAAGGTTTACCCCTTAGAGTGCCGTAAGGTTTACCCCTTACAGTGTTGTAAGGTTTACCCCTTATAGTAAAAAGGTTATCCTAGTTCATAATTATCTATTCCTAATTATAAATTTATTAGATTTGATCTAATTATTTATAATTTAATAGATTTAAAATAGTTTTAGATCTGAAAATAAAGTTTTTAGATTATATGGATTGCTATAAGGTTGTCCTGCTATAAGGTTTACCCATTACAGTAAAAAGATTATCCTAATACGTGTTGATCTAAAGCATTGATCATAAAATTTTAGATTAGATCTTAGAGATTTTTATGATCTAATTAAAAATATTTTAATCTAATTTTAATCATCATAAATATGTTAGATTTGATCTAAGTTAATTTATGATTGATTGGTGTTGAAACTATTTCAATGACATGAACCTGTTTAGATTAGATCTAAAGTAGATTCATATTTATGTTACTTGCATTTTGATTATAAATCAAACATTTAACTTGGTTGATAGAACCATGTTGTAAAAATATTTTACAAACATGAAAATTATTTTTGAAAAGTCGAACCACAACCCTCATCCCAAAATTTGATTAAGAATTAAGATATTGTATGATTAGGATCTAGGATTGTAAATTGAAGATCCCAAGACATGAATCATAACACATTGGGTTAACTGGGTTAGTGGAAATTAGATCCATTAATTGGGTTAGACCTAGGGTTAGATTAAAGAATGGACTTAATTGGAGAATCGACTAAATCTAATCAATTGTGGTCTTAGATTAGGCTAAGGATTCTCTAGATCAATTACAATAGTTGTAGTTGGTCAAGTCCATATCTTTAACGAGACCCAAGATGGACTTAATTCTTAGCTATGAGGTCCAACATGAGCTATTAGGTTGATCTAATTGAAACTAATTAAACCAATTGGTGTCTAAGGTAAACCAGACTGGTGGTCTTCAATTGGCAGCCTGCTTACCTGGCCATTTCTAATGGTGTCTAAGGCAAGCTTTGGCAGACCCTTCCCCTGATCGAACTTACCTGGCCTCTTGGTAAAATTATGTTTTGATTGGATTACTTGACTATTCAAGCTGACCCATGTCAGCTAGGTAAATCAGTATGACTGATTTAGGTGCTCCGCGATCAGCCTATTAATGGTCTCTCTTAAGCTGACTTGGTGAAGTCAGTGGAAGAATCATGACAAGCTGGTTCATCTGACCTTTTCTCTTATTTAAAAATTAAATTTTTTAAAATTATTAGGTCCGTAAAATGAATTAGTTATTGTGATAACTAGATCATAGTCTCCCATTAAGTGGATGATAATAGATCTATCGGTTGGATAATCATTGGAGGCCCAAAGGCCTGGTGCTTATCGGCTGATGGAATTATCATTCATTATATGATTTCTTAGCTACATCTTTCTAAATGGTGGTTAGGTTAGCCAACTAAAGTTGGGCTTAATCATTCATTGGTTAGATGGGCCAATTATGGTCATGTCAATGGTTGGACCTAACCGAACTTTTTTAGTGAAGATCAAAGCCTACTGATTATAGATTGGGATAAAATTTAATTACTACAAATTATTTAGAGAAATAATTGATTATGAACCTACCCTTAGATGCACATGGGTTGGCCAACCAAAGTTGGGCTCGTGTGCAGTCTATGTGGATTCTAGTACCCACTAAGAAATTAGGATAATTCCTCGAATTGGAGATAGGGGCTACAAATTCGAATAAAATAGTGGGAGAACCTTTTGATTAAAGTCCAAATCTTTAGGTTTAATGAATTAATTACTAATTAGGTTATAGTTTTCCTTGGTGCAGATATGGCCACTTCTCTATCGCTCCGATCATTATTGGACAATGATAAGTTGGTGGGATCCAACTCTGATAGCTGGTATCAAAAGTTGAAGATAGTGTTGGAGCATGAACAGATCCTATATTTGCTGATGGATCCTACACCTAAGGAGCCAATTGCCAATGTACGTGGAACAGTCAGAGACACTTATCAAAAGTGGCTTAGTGATCGAACCACGGTGTGCTGCATCATGCTGGCTGTCATGAGCGATGAGTTCAGTCATAGATTTGAGATAGCTCAGCTAAAGAATATGCTTCAAGTGTTGGAGGATTCCTTTGGCACACCCGATGACCTGGAGAGGCACAAGACTAGTTGTGCTATCTTCAACATCAAAATGCAGGATGGTGCCTCTATCGTTGACCATGTATTGTACATGATCGAGCTAATAGAGCGATTGAGCAAGCTCAGTTTTCCCTTGCATAAACAACTTGAAAATGATGCAATATTGAACTCATTGCCCAAATCCTTTCTTCCATTCCTTGGTCATTTTAGAATGACAAAGCCTGAGTAGACTACCGTGGGTTACTAGGGATATTTCAGAACTTTGAGAAGGATCATCAATTTTGGAAAAGGAAAGAAGAACAAGAAGAAGAAAGTTAAAAAGTTGTAAGTTCAGGCTTGGACTTTTATGCAAGGCCAGACCAAAAAGATCAAGTCCGATAAGAGTCAAGTTGAATGCTTCTTTTGTAAGAAGTGGGGGTATTGAAAAAGGAACTGTCCTCAGTACATTACTTCTTTAGATCCGAACAGGTAGAGAATGAATCAAGCTATTGCTGAGCAAGGTATTTATATGATAACTCCTTGCAATTTCTCTATTTGTGATATTACTGACTGGGTATTGGATACTGGCCTTACCATATTTGTAATTCATTACAGTGGTTGCAGGTCAGTAGGAGATTTGAGCAAGGAGAAAGGTTCCTGAATGTTTGAGATGGAAGACCAGTTCTAGTTCTAGCTTTAGAAATTCTGAAACTTGTATTTGAGTCCCATATCATTGTTCTTAGTGATTGTCATTTCTGTTCTAGTTTCTTTTTGAATGTTATTTCTGTAGGCCTTCTGGCCAAAAATAATTATGACATATCAATAAAGAAATAAGTTTGTAATATCAATATGAATGGTGTTACTATTTTCTGTGGATATTTTACAATGGTGTGTATATATTATTACAACCTGCTAACGTAGTCTATTCCACTGGCAAGCATCCTAGATTAGATAGTATGTCAGATATCTATTTATGGCACTATAGGCTAGGTCATATACACAAGAATAGGATAAATAGTTTGACTCAAGAGGGAATCCTCGAAGCCAGTGATTATGAATCACTTCCAACCTATGAGTCCTATCTTTTTGGTAAAATGACCAAGTCACATTTTACTGAAAAAGGTGAGAGAGCCACTGAGCTCTTAGGTCTAATACATAATTATGTATCTGGACCAATGAGCACAAGTGCCAGAGGTGGATATGTCTACTTTATTACTTTCACAGATGATCTATCTAGGTATGGATATGTCTATCTGATGAAATATAAGTCAGATTCTTTTGAAATGTTCAAACGATTTCGAAGTAAAGTAGAAAAAATAAACTGAAAAGAGTATTAAAACTCTTCAATCTGATCGAGAAGGAGAATACCTTTCTGGTGAGTTTCTCACATATCTAAGAGAGAATAGATTCTCTTCCAATGGACTCCTCTAGGAACACCACAGCATAATGGTATGTTTGAAAGGAGGAATCAGACTCTATTAGACATGGTCCGATCCATAATGAGTTTTGCCAGCTTGCCGATATCCTCCTTAGGATATGCCCTCGAATCAGCTTGTTATTTGTTAAATAGGGTTCTAAGTAAGTCTGTAGTTAAGACTTCATATGAGATATGGATAGGGCGTAAGCCAGCACTTTCACACCTTAGGATTTGGAGATGCCCGGCTTATGTCAAATGGTTAATTATAGATAAACTTGTACCTAGGTCTAATAGGTGCACATTTATAGGGTACCCAAAAGAGACTAAAGGATACTATTTCTATCATGCTGATGAACAAAAGGTGTTTGTCAGCCTTAAGGCAATCTTTTTGGAAAAGGAGTTCTTTGGTGAAGGAACTGTTGCCTCTAAGGTTGAACTTGATGAAGTTCAATAGGTAAAAAAACTGACACCTGTAGTTGAACCTGAGTTAGATTTGATTAGATCAGATCCAAAGCCCAGTGTACCTACACCATTAAGATGATCCGATAGAGTACCGCATCACCCGGATAGATACTATGATTTCTTGATCCAAGATGGTGATCCCATCGAACTCGATGAGAATGATGAGGATCTGATCACCTATATGGATTCTATGCAGAGATCTGATTCTGAGAAATGGCTTGAGGCCATGAAATCCAAAATGAAGTCCATGAAGGTCGACGATGTGTGGACATTAGTTGACCCATCCGAAGGGGTTAAATCCATTGGGTGTAAATGAAACTTCAAAAGAAAAAGAGGTGCAGATGGAAAGGTGGAGATCTGTAAAGTCCGTCAAGTTGCCAAGGAATATCATCAATGTTATGGTATTGACTATGACGAGACATTTTCTTCTATGGCAATGCTCAAATCCATTCGGATTATGCTTACGATTGCTATCTATAGGAGATAAACCCATTCCTACTGAAGCCGGCTTAATGTTCAGTCTCAGAGTGATTTCGGATGAGCTTCTGTGCTTTGTTATAGCTGGTGGACCTCTTGCAGTCAAAGTGGCCGAACTCCTCATCTCCAAGCGATCGGCCCTCCTATGATCAAATTTCATTCGGACGAATTTGAACAGTGAAAGCAGTTGCATAGGCAGCAAATGGCCTAGCTTGACCAGCTTGAAAACTGACCAGACTTCTCCAGCGAACTCCTTCCGAACTTCTCTAGTCGTCGAACTCCTTTTGGACTTCTCCAACAAACTCCTTTCGAACTTCTCCAGCAGTCAAACTTCTTCCGGACTCCTCTAGCAGTCGAACTCCTTCCGAAGTCCTCCAGTGGTCGAACTCCTTCCAGACTCCTTCCGACCAAACTTTCTGTAGTCGCTTAGGAAGGTCTCCATACGAACCCAGCTCCACATGGCATGAATCAACTCATCCACAGATCGCTTAAGAGGAATCCAAGCTCCCCTGGTATTGATGTAATTCAAAGATTCAACTATTAAATCTCAACAGACTATTAAATCTTAATGAAATGGCATGTCACGACAACAGACACTACCCTCTATAACAAACTCCACGTAGCCTCGAACGGCCCACTACCAGATAGTTTTGGTTGTCACTATCAGTTTATTATAGGCTCCGCCTATATAAGAGATCTTCTAGATACACTTTCTTCTCTAAGCTCTTATCTTCTATTTCAAACTCTGCTCGAAATCTCTCTGAGCATTCCGTTTCTGTTGGCCGAAAGAGCTAACTTGATCATCGAAGGATCTTATCGGAGCCACCACCCACGGCCTCAAATGAGACTTATTTAGCAGATCACCGATGGCGACCTCGTCTTCTCTGACTCCAGCCTCAAATTCGATGTCAACCAGATTTTGCACCAATAGAATTGGTTCTGGAGGAAGGGTCACAGTTCTCTTGTTCTTAAAGGAGTGCTTAGCAGAAATCTCCCTTCTTCTCCACTATAGTTCTCCTTTCTAAGAAGGATGCCCCCTAGGAAAGCTTCAACTCGATGGTCGATGGCCTCTGCGGCCAGATCCCATCCAGATCTGCCCGCCCCTGCTTCTTCTCGGGCAACTCAAGCTCCACCTGCAGCAATGGTGGATGTAGAGCAATTCAACCTACTAGTGCAGCAGCTTCACGGCCATATGGAAGCGGTGCAGGCCATGCGACAGCAGTAGCCTCTGACATCGATTCAATCAAAATAGGCTTCTCGAAACCCCATGTTCCGGTCTGGGGGTGGCCGACTTGGGCTAGTTAGTCGGTAACCTCCAAAAAGGAAGAGCAGAGGGTTGAGAGCCCCTGCTCTGATCATGACTCTATCCGTGGGGGGACTTTGCCTCCATTTGGCCAAAAGACCTAGGAGATCCGTGATCGAGAGGATCCGAATCGAAAACTATAAGAGATGAACCTACAGATTGAAGAACTCCACCGTGCTCCTCCCTTCCATGGTAATGACATCTATACCGATCCTCCTTTTTCTTACCACATCATGCAGAAATTGATCCTACCAAACTTCAAGCTCCCCTAATTCGAGAGCTACGATGGGACCTCAGATCCGGTTGACCATCTGGAGGCCTTCTGAATAATGATGTTGCTCCATGGCGCATCCGACGCCATCCTATGCCGAGCTTTCCCATCTACTTTGAAAGGGGCAGTCAAGAATTGGTACTCGACCCTCAAGCTAAATACCATCTTCTCTTTTGACCAGATGAGCCATCAGTTTGTAGCTCATTTTGTTAGCAGCCACCATCCCAAGCGACGCTCGGAATCCCTCATTAACATCAAGCAGTAAGAGGGAGAATCCATTCGAGCTTATGTCAACCATTTCAATACTTTTGTGTTGGAGGTCCAAAATCTAGACCAATCTATTACAATGGCCATGCTAAAGGGCGGCCTTTAGAAGAACAATCTGCTATTTTCCTTGAAGAAGAGTACCTCAGGGATTTTACCAATATGCTAGCTCGGGCTGAGGAGTATGCCCGAGCGGAAGAGCCTTCATGGCCAAGGCCACTAGAGAGCGGTGAATTGGCAAGCCGGGCAAGCCCGTTGAGGAAGAAAAGCCGAGTGAAGCTCAGATGCGCTCCCAAACTCTCCCTAAGCGCAAGCGAGCCAGAACTCCTGTCCGAGCTCGAAGGCAAGGAAATCCTGACAGAAGGGCACAGCGGGAATCCCTCCTCCGAAGGTTCCACAACTATGCCCTCCTCAATACTTCAAAAATGCAAGTACTTATGGAGATCAAAGAGCAATTACCTAGGCCGGAGAGGATGCACTCTCATCCCAGTAAGAACAATCCTAACAAGTATTGCCTTTATCATCGTGACCATGGTCATGATATAGAAGAGTGTATCTAGCTCCAAGACTAGATCGAGGAGCTCATCAGATGAGGCAGACTTGATCGATTCCTGTGACATCGGCTCGAAGGGCAGAAACATCGATTGAGGGTACTACCACAGCCAGAACCATCAAGAAGGGAGGAGCAAGGGCCAGATCGACCACCCCTCGACATCATCAACACCATCACTGGGGTACTACGGTGAGGAAAGACTAGTGGACCAGAACAACCTGAGAAGAGGCAGAGAACTGAGGAGCCCATTGCTTTCACCAACGAAGATGCCCAAGAAGTTCAATTCTCATATAATGACGTGGTTGTAATCTCTTTAAACATTACTGACTATGATGTGCACCGCATTCTGGTAGATAATGGAAGCTCTGCTAATGTTTTGTTTTACGATACTTTCTCAAAAAATATCTTTACCTAATAATCACTTGGGACCTATGAACTTCTCGTTGGTAGGTTTCACTAGCGATGCTATGCCAGTTGAGGGCATAATAACTCTGGCTGTGACTGCAGGGCAACGGTCGAGACTGGCCAGAGCACAGGTCGATTTTCTAGTCGTAAAAGCTCCATCTGCTTACAATGCTATTTTTGGCCGACCTAGTTTGAACGTACTCCGAGCTATGGTATCAACCTATTATTTAAAGATGAAGTTTCCAACAAGCTACGGAGTTGGAGAGATTAGGGGAGACTAGGCCTTGGCAAGGCACTGTTACTCCATTATCCTATAGAAAAACATCCAACCCGACCTTTGCCCTATTGATGGACTGGATGTCCACAACGACCTTACGGAGGAGCGGGGCGAGCCTATGGAAGACCTTGTAGCCATATCCTTGGATCATGGGAATGCAGAATACATTGTGCAGATCGATTCCAACTTGCGGGATGAGGTTCGAGAGCAACTCATCTCCATCCTTCGAAAGAACGTAGATGTCTTCGCCTGGGTTCCAATAGATATGCCAGAAATCAATGCCGAGGTCATGAAACATCAGCTAGTTGCTGATCCTAGGTGTCGACCAGTGAAAGAGAAGATGCACAGCCATGCTCCAGAGAGGTAGAAAGCAATTGCAGAAGAAGTCGACAAGCTCCTTAAAGTGGAGGAGATGTCCACTTGCAGAAGAAGGTTCTTCAATTAGTCGAAAAATCCTGGACTATCTCAAAAATAATGGTATAATCTCAAAATGGACTCCACTTGGAATGCCTCAACTCAACGTAATTTCAAAATGGAGAAATCAGATCCTATTAGATATGGTTAGATCCATGATGAGCTTCATGAACCCTCCTAAGTTTCTTTGGGAACATAGTCTAATGACCGCTATATATTTACTGAATAGGGTTCCTTCAAAAACCGTTCCTACCATCTTATATGAGATATGGAATGGTAGAAAACTAGGCCTGAGTCAGCTCAGAATTTGAGGCTGTCCAACTCATGTCAAGAGATATAGCAGGCAGACAAGTTAGAATTTAGGTCCTTTAGAGCTTGGTTCATTGGATATCCTAAAGAGTCGTTAGGATATTATTTCTACCTTTCAGAAGACCACAATGTGATTATAAGCCGACATACTATTTTTTTTAAAAAATAATTTATTCAAGATGGTGGCATCAGGAGATAGATCAGGCTAGAGGAGAAGGTCTTCGAACAACAACGAGCTAAGAAATCTACAATCAGATTGAGCTAGTCCAAATATTACCTCCACCTCGAAAATCAACCAGGGTTTTCTATCCTTCTGAAAGGTACTTAGGTACTATTTTAGAAGATGTTGAGAAAATATTTCTCATAGAAAATAGGGTTTATGGTGATGATCCCAAGACCTATGATGAGGCGATATCAGATATCGACTCTGAGAAATGGTTAGAGGCAATGAAGTCAAAGATTGACTCAATGTGCTCGAACCAAGTCGGGACCTTGGTAGATCCATCTGAAGGTGTACTATCTATTGGGTGTAAATGGATCTTCAAGAGAAAGATAGGTACTAATGGAAATGTAGAGACATTCAAAGTAAGGCTTGTAGCAAAAGGGTGTAGTCAGTGCAAAGTCCTTGACTATCAGGATACCTTTTTGCCAGTAGCCATGTTTAAATCCATTCACACATTGCTTGCTATTGTAGTTTATTTCAATTATGAAATATGGCAAATGGATATGAAAATGACATTCTTAAATGGATATCTTAAGAAAGATATCTATATGGAACAGCTGCTTGGTTTCACATCCAGTGATGGTAATCACAAGATATGCAAGCTGTAAAGATCCATATATGTACTTAAGCAAGCATCTCGGAGATAAAATGCTCATTTTAATGATGTGATCAAATCATTTGGATTCATAAAAATGAGGAGCCATGTGTGTTCAAAAAAGTTAGTAGGAGCGCTGTTATCTTCCTCATATTATACGTGGATGACATCCTCCTAATTAGGAATGATATTTCCATGTTGACCACGGTCAAAATATGGTTGTCAAAGGAATTCTCTTTGAAATATCTAGGAGAAGCATCATTTATTCTAGGAATTAAGATCTATAATATTAGACCAAATAGGATGCTAGGACTTTCACAGAAGATGTACATAGAGGAGGTACTAAAGAGGTTTAGCATGAAAAATTCCAAAAGGGGTTCGGTACCTTTTAGATATAGCATTCATCTCTCCAAGAAGATGTGCCCTAGCACACCTGAGGAGATTGAATGCATGAGCAAGATCCCTTATGCTTTGGCAATAGGGAGCCTCATATATGCAATGCTATATACACAATCAGATATTACCCATGCTGTGAGTATCACGAGCAGGTATCAGTCGAATCTAGACGAAGGGCACTGAACTTCTATGAAGTGTATCTTAAGTACTTCAAAAAGACTAAGGATATGTTTCTAGTCTTTGGTAATGGAGAACTCCAGATCTAGGGATATACAGACTCGAATTTTATATCCGACATAGATGATCGAAAGTCCACATCTGAAAGTCTATTTGTTTGCAATGATGGTGCTATTAGCTAGAAGAGTTCTAAGCAAAAGGTGATAGCAGATTTCATCATGAAAGTAGAGTACATCACAATGTTGGAGTCTATGAAGGAGGCATTCTGGTACAAAAAGTTTGCTGCAAAGCTCGGAGTGATGCCATTGGATGCCATCCCTCCGTATTGCGATAATAATGGTGCCATAGCCCTAGCTAAGGAGCCGAGGTCTCACCAAAAATCTAAGCACACATCGAGTGGCGATTCCACCTCATCCATGATTACCTTGAGAAGGGATACGTCAAGATCAAGAGAGTCGACACCGTAGACAATGCGGCTGACCCACTAACTAAGCTATTGGGACAACAAAAGATCGAAGCCCATCTTGAGAAGATGAAACTTAGATTTGTAGTTAGCTTTAGGTCAAGTGGAAGTTTGTTAGATGTATACCCTAGAAACTAGATTGGCTAACACTGGTAATACACTTCTAGGGATAATTTTATAATTTTGACTATAAACTAATAAAAAAATTATTTTTTATCATAGTGTGTATTTAAAGTGTCTGTGATACATTCTTTGAGTTAATGGTAATAACGATTAATATTTTCAAGAGTCGAAAATTTAAGATATGAATTTTCATAATTAACTTATAAACTGCTTCTGACCATAGGATCATCACAAAGAATGGTAACCGATTTAGAAGGTTGGTATACGATCGCTTCCTTAGGATAGATGAGTCTCGAGTCTATGGTGTGGAGATACCAAAGTGAAAGTATAGATACTCGTTAGAGAATGAGGGCACTGACCTTGACCACCTCGAGCAGTCATAAGAGAGTCTACCTTCTCGTCGATAACTGGCTTGATACTGTAGTGGTATGTATGGTTCTTTGACTTGAGGTGCATCGATAGTTCATCTTGAGAGTGTTATAGTTTGACTGCACCATAACTCGATCTCCTAGCCATTTAGAATTCTGAGGTGTATGCTAGCTATAACATGTTCATTATAGGAACTGGATTGCACCAATAGGGGATCTATCTATCTCGATAGACGAAGAGTAGCCATATGATGATCATGAGATTGAGTCCATAAGCCTATGGCCATGGCAGTGTGAAATGATAGAAAGAGTTTCTATTAGGATTTCACATTGGACTCAAATTGAATGGTTAATTCATATGATGGATATTGGGTTTTACGAGTTCACCTTAACCCTAATCCTATCGAGGCTTAAGATAGAAGAACCCAATCACACAAGTAACTATACTGAGAGGTTTGCTTTTAGTTCTAATTGCTTGCTACCATATATAGCTTGGTTTTACTGGTGGATTTTGAGAGCAGTTAGAATGATCTTGATGATCGATCTTTCAATTACATTAATCAAAAAAGTTCGGGTCCATCGAAAAGTGTTTCAATATTGTCGATGATGAAGATCATGACATATCTCATTACCATACTAAACTGAACCTAATTTGGACATGCAAACAAGGATATGGATCTAGATATGATCAATCGAGCTAACCCAATTTGATTGATTTGGATTAGATCCAATTAGGTTCAAGAAAATCATGCTAGCACATGATTGAGCCTAACTTTCTCCTTCTGTAGTCTTTTCGAATCATCTCGGCTGAGCCAAATTGATTTGAGCTCATCAGAGAATCCTATATGGATTTGTCTTTAACTGACTGAAGCTTGTCCAGGTTAGAAAAGGATTATCTTAATCCATCAGATGGAAAGACAATACTTGCTAATTCCTATCGCCACCTATCTTTTCCTATCATTGCCAAGACATGAGATGTCTCAATACAAAAAAGAAGGGGTAGGGGCATGTGCCCCCTTTGGACATCTCCTTGGGGTGCACGCCCCCTTGGATTCTATACACAAGAATGTACACATGCCCCTAGTAGAGATGCCTGCTTCAATCCATAAATGGATCTTTGAAGCCTATACACCTTGGACTCATCTATGGATGTGAACCCCTCAGGTTGTATCATATACATCTCTTCAGTCAACTCTCCATTTAGGAAAGTTTTTTTCATATCCATCTACCAAATCTTATAGTCTAGATGGATAGTGTTGGTGCAAAATCTGGTTGATGCCAGATTTGAGACTGGAATCGGAGAAGATGGGGTCGCCATTGGTGACCTGCAAAATAAGTCTCGTTCGGAGTCGGGGGTGGTGGCTCCGGCAAGATCCTCTGATGATCAAGTTAGCTCTTTCGATCAACAGAAATGGAGTGCTCAGAGATATTTAGAACAGAGTTTTAAGAAGATGAGAGCTTAGAGAAAAAAGCATATCTGGAGGGTCTCTTATATAGATGGAGCCTATAATAAACTGATAGTGACAGTCGAAACCACCTGGTAGTGGATCGTTCGAGTTCACGTAGAGTTTGTTATGGAGGGTAGTGTCTGTTGTCGTGACATGCCAGTCTGTTGAGATTTAATAGCCAAAGTTCGGAGGAATAGGCATCAGAAATAGGAGGAGGATCTCGTCCTGGCATGGATGAAGATCTCTGATTATTTGAGATAGGAGGAGGACCTCATCCTAACAAAGATAAAGTCCAACCATATCAGAAATAGAAGAAGGACCTCATCCTAACATGGATAAAGATCTTTATGAGGAAAATGAAGACCTTCGATTCTTAAATAGGAGATAACGAGAAGAGGCCCTCTCATTGGCCTTTTTTATGTTCTGGTAATCTTATTAGAAATAGGAGGAGGATCTCATCCTAACAAGAATGAAAGCCAACCATGTCAGGAATAGGAGGACCTCATCCTGATGTGGATAAAGATCCTTACGAAGGGATATGAAGGCCTTCAATTTTCTAGTCTAAGGTTAAATATCAAGGTCTATAGAAATCCAAGCTCAGAATATCAACATGTGCAGAAATTTGATCTTAAAAGATAAAGATCTATAGAAATCCAAGCTCATAATGTTAATACATATAGAAATTCGATCGTAAAAAGCAGAGGTCAGTTGAAATCTAAGCTCAAAAAGTTAAGGATAAAATTGAAGATCTTCAAACAATTTTAATAAGAAATCTGAAGATCCCAAGTCTAAATGATAACAAAGAATATATCTTCGGCAAGTCTGACTTAGCATATACCTTCATCTGAACCAAGAATCAAACTCGAAAGTAGGGGGCTATTGTTAGAAAATTTTTATGCCTGTCGAAGACATGAGAATATGGGCTAATTGAAGATCTTCAGAAGACTAAGGTCGATGTTCGATTCCAGGCCGAGCTTGAAGTTATTAAAAGATGGAAGTCAAGGTCATCAGAAGGAGAATTGAAGGTCATTAAAGGCTAAGGCCGAGGTCCTATTTTTGGTCGAACTTGAACTTATCAAAAGATGGAAGCCAAGATCTTTAGAATGCTAAATTGAAGGTCAATGAAGGCTGAGGCCAAGGTCCTAATTTAGGCCAAACTTAAAAAGGCTAAAATCCTAATTGAAGATGTTCCAAGGGCTGAAGTCTCCACTCTTGACTCGAGGTTGTCAACTCACATAATTAAGAGATGGTTCCCTCCTCCCACGTGCCATGAGGGGACAATACTTGATACGATTCCTAAAAATATCCAAGTGGGCAAACAAAATATCTCTAATAACTCATTGTTCTCCCACGAGTAACAACCCTTGAGACATCCTAACAAACTCTGGACCCTTCTATAAAAGAAAAAAAAGAGGGACCTTAAGGTATGCAACTTCTTCTCTCCAAATGCTCATCTTCTTTCTTCTGTTGAACAGAAAACTAACTAGAGCATCGAAGGATCTCCACCGGAGCTAACACTGATCAAGAACTTCTCTTGTAGGTATGGTTGTCTTCATCCCATGGCCGTCGACTTGCTGCCATCACACAACTCTAGCCAACCCGACCTCGAGATAGATTTTTGTGCCAACAAGAGGCTAAATAATTATTAATATTTCTTAAGGATGCACGAGTTCTTACCCCTTATGGTGGATCATCAATAATTTGATATTTGGGGTAGCCAAGTGCATACTTCTATTCCTTTGGTAGACTTTGAATTTGAGTATCATCAGGATTTTCATCTTTAGGTTCAGCTTTCTTTTCTTCTTTGTTATCTTGAGTTGTTGATTCCTTGAGTATAATTTTCTTCACTCGTTTCTTAATGATTCCTACATCATCATCAACCATATCCTCTTTTCTAGAAGGTAAGTTGTTAGTTTCATCAAATACTACATGTATAGACTCTTCAACAACTAATGTATGTTTGTTAAAGACCCTATATGCATTACTAGAGGTGGAATATCCTAAAAAATGCCTTCATCAGATTTTACATCAAATTTACCAAAGTTATCTTTGTCATTATTTAGAACAAAGCATTTGCAGTCAGAAACATGAAAGTGGCTGATGTTTGATTTTCTATTTTTCCA
The DNA here is from genome assembly GCA_006176705.1 of Cocos nucifera. Classification (NCBI taxonomy): domain Eukaryota; kingdom Viridiplantae; phylum Streptophyta; class Magnoliopsida; order Arecales; family Arecaceae; genus Cocos; species Cocos nucifera. The sequence continues at coordinate 217,543 of QRFJ01004932.1, read as the reverse complement.
AAGTTCATAAGGAGCTTTTTTTTAATATCAGCCTTATTATTGCTCTATTTAAAACATAACATGCTGTATTAATAGCTTCAACCCAAAAATATCTTGGAAGATGGCTTTCACAAAATATGGTTCGAGCTATTTCTATAACATTGCAGACTAGCAAAATAATAAATTAAAAGATTTATATTTGTGTATATGTGGCATAGCAATTTATTTATGGTATATTTGAACTATTTGAGTATAAATTAAGATTATCCGCCATTTGAGTATCAAGCCACTTTCCGAGTAAAGCTTCACAATAAAATTTTTGAAACTCAGAGTTCGAGATGTCTCGGCCTGAACTCGAGATGACTCGAGTTTTAGGTGATAGAAACTAAGTTTCTATTTTCTTAAGAGTGAGATATCTCAATTCAGAATTGAGAGGTCTCGGTTGTGTTGAGACATCTCAACCTGAAAGCGAGGCGTTTCGGTTTGTAAAAATTTCTAAGAGCAAGTTTTGATCGAGAATGTTTTAAGTGATGTTTTTAAAATGTTTTAATGGGATGACTTAGCAGCTTGGTTATATAAAGAAATGGCTAGAAAATTCATAAGAGCAATACCTGTTTAGTTGGAAATTGGGTGGATTCTTATTGTTTTGAAACCTAGCAAATCTTTTGTAGTTTATTCTTTTCCAAAGCATATAGCCACCGGTTTCCTTTTCATTTGTGGGAAGTTTCTAAGTGAAGCAGAAGGGTCTGAGAAAGAAAAGAGCTGGGTGGGTTCTATTTTCAGATAGTAATCAAAGGAGATTTACTTGGGGAAAGGTGATTTAGTGGTGAATTGGATTGAAGGAGAGCAGTTGCTGATTTGGGAAGAAGGTTTACTTTGCTGATAGCAAGATTTTGGAGCTAGTGGAGAGGAAGAAAAGAATTAAAAAGAGTTAGTCAGTTAGCTAATGAATGTTGGAGGTCAGTGGTTTCCATCTAACCATGATGTTTTTAAAGTATTTTGTTATGTAAAAGATTTATTTGTAGAGCAAGACAGTTTCTTGGTAATTCATAGTTTACATGTTCATAAACAAACATGGAAAGAAGTATGGTTTCTAAATAGGTTTTGTGTATTGCATATGCAAGTAATTATGCATATAATTTTGATATCATGGCTTTGGTAATATTAAATGCATGGTATAATGATCTATTATGCGGTTTTATTTCTTACATGGTTTCCTTTGTTCATGCGCCATGGGGCTTATTGATATCAGTGAGACAGGCTGCTCATAAGGACGGTGTACTTATGAGAGTATATTATCCTTTTGGTGATAAGACAGGCTGCTTATAAGAAACCCTATGAGAGTGTGTTGTTCTCATTAAATGCTATACTATGAGATTGTGTTGTCCTTTTGGTGATAAGGCAGGCTGCTCATAAGGAATCCTATGAAAATGTGTTGTCCTTTGGTGATAAGGCAGGCTACCCATAGGATCGGTCCATTCATGGGAGTGTATTGTCCTTTTCGTGATAAGGCAGGCTGCCCATAGAATTGCTCCATTTATTATTGTGGGACTGCTCTCCTGAGAGTGTGTTATGGGATTGCTCAATTGAGAATCTGCTATGATGGTAGCAGACTGTTCAGTTGAAACATGTTGTTGTATTATAATCAGTGGTAAGAAAATGACTGTGCTTTACAAGAGTCTCTTATGTGAATTTATTCGAGTTGATTTATAAATGTTTGGAAGCTTATTATCAGCATATTGCATATATTTCAGCTTTGTGAAGCTCCAAAAAGCAGTTCTTACATTTTAGTTTTTATTATTATATTGAATTACAAGTTAAGAATTGAATTCTTATTTTTCGATTGTTAGATTGTTTATCCACTCATTGAGATTTCCCCAAGTCTCACCCCTCACTCTTTTATCTGCAGTTTGGAGTATCAATAGTAACTTTTGAGCATAGGTATCAATGGTAACTTTTGAGAAATAGTTTGAGTTGTATTATATTTTGTATCAATAGTAACTTTCATAAAACTTTTGAGATAGAGGCAGTTGATAAGTTTGAGTTGTATTATATTTTGTGATTGTTTAAATCAGAAATAGTTACATGTATATATTTTAGTTTCTTCTGTATGTATTAAAAGAGAGGTTTTATGAAAGAAATGTATGTAGAAAGTGTAGTTTAATAAGTGAATTGCTGAGTTATTGATATGAAGTGGAAAATTAAATTAGAGTGCTTATTTTAGCAACCTATGGAATTTAAATGGGAATGCTTGTGATTGATGGGATAATTGATCAAGATAATTATTTGAGCAGGTTTAAGTGATTCTTCAATTCAGATATAGTTTAGAAATTTCCTTAACCTTTAGATAAGTGTGGGGTATGGCACCGTCATCCGGATTTAGGGATGGGGTGTTACATGTTTTTGGAGATCGGCAAAGGTTTATGGTTTGTAGGGATAGACCTAAGTTAAAGCAAAAAGGTTTCAAGATCAATAGAAAGGAGCTAAGGCTCTGATTTTCAGGTTGACAATAAATGGAGATGAATGAAGGTTTATAATCAGTGCACATGAGAAATGGTTTATAGATAATGAATATAAACAAAGGATTATGATTAGCAAGAATGGACTTATGTATATTATAATCAGATTGCTTGGATTGCTTAGTAAATAGTATAAAGTGGGTTGCATGGTCATGGAGATGACCTGATAGATTAATAAGTTGACTCAATATCTTTTGAAGGATTTTTTTCAACAGCATTTAATTGAAAGCTTATAATTCAATCAAGGATGTCTTCTTTTGAAATTTACTTATCAGTAGAGATATTTGGTGGTTGGTAATTTTGATGATATCAATTTCATCTTGTAGGAAGATGGAGCGGTTGGGATTAGGATTTGGTAAAGAACAGTTACCCATAGGTAGGGGTAGAGGCAGAGGTTGGAGTAGACCAAGAGGAGTGGATGGGAGTGGTCAATATCCTAGAGTACCATCGATTGTATCATCTTTTGCCTCAAGGGCTAAAGCAGGAGTTTCACAAAGATATGATTATGGTCAAGAAGTACCATCAGAACCCGTATCTTAGGATTGGGCACCTAATCTTGGATTGCAGAAATTAGTGGGTATAATTACTCAAGCTACCACTGTTGCAATGAATTCTACTCCTGGTAGTCAATTTCGAAGTATAGATGTAGAAAGAAATTTTGAGAGGGCTAGAAAGTTGGGAGTAGTAGAAGTTTTGGGTACTATAGACCCAACGGAGGCAGAAAATTGGATCCAAAGAATGGAAAGGATATTTGTATTGATGAAAAGTACTGATGATCAGAAGGTGAGCATTGCTACTTTTCTTTTAGAAGGTCGGGCTAGACATTGGTGGGAATCCTAAGTTAATAGGCAATCACTAGGTTATATTATTTCTTGGGATAATTTCAAAATGGAATTTGATCAACAATATTACTCAGTAGTGTATTGAGATCAAAAAAGGAGAGAGTTTCTTAATTTGACTCAAGGAAGAATGTCAGTATCACATTTTGCTTTAGCATTTGTAGTGGATGAAAAGAAAAAGTGTCGGTTGTTTCAAGATGGGCCACATTTAGAGATCAAAGCAAAAATAAAGATGCATAACTATAATAGTTTTGCTGAACTAATTGTGGGAGCTAGTAAAATGGAAGAGGTGGAAAAAGAATTTTATGATCATAGGCAGGGAAAAGGTAAAAAAAGTGTGCAGCAGGATTTTCTTCCAGGTTCAGGAGAAGGTCAGTTATTAAAGCAAGTAAAAATTTCTAAATAGCCTAGTTATCCGTTTGGAGAATCAGTAAAATGGGGTATCGGTTCTTTTACTTCTACTAGCCCAAAGCTGGAAAAGATTGAGCAGAAGTTGATATTATAGTCTATGGAAAGCGAGGTATCAGGAAAAGTTAGAGGGTGTTATCGGTGTGGGCAAGTAGGTCACAGAAGGAGGAATTGTCCTAATAAAGTCTCAGTTAAGAATCTCCCATGAGCAAGTAAAATGAGAAGTAGTACCAATGAAGATGAAGCCAGCATGTATCAACAAGATCAAACATTGAAGTGAGAACAATGAAAAGAAAGGTAAGATACCCTTATAGTGAATAAAATGATTTTTTTTATCAAGAGTTCATGAATGAAATGGGAGTTATATAATTTCTAGTGTTCTAATTTTGTTGCATGCAAATTTCAAGGATGAAATTTATTTTAACAAGGATAGAATGTTACATCCCAGACTAGCAAAATAATAAATTAAAAAATTTATATTTGTGTATGTGTGGCATAGTAATTTATTTATGGTATATTTATGCTATTTGAGTACAAATTATGATTATCTATTATTTCGGATCCTGAATTTTTTTTAAATCTGAAAGTTAGCACCTATATGGGGAGCTATATGAATTATGAATTTTCTTAAGACCAAAATTGATAGTAATTGATCCTTAGATGTTGGTGAGTCATAAAGTGATTTTTAACGAACTTTTAGACCTTTCAGCCTATTCATTCTTAAGGAGGAAAGTTTTAAAAGTTTCGTGTTTCGAAAAATTTGAACTAGAACTCAAGTTTCAGCATTTTATTCTTAAGGATTTTGATTTTTATGATATTTTTATTGATTCTAAATAGGGTGTGTTTCTTATTTACATTTATGTTTTAAAGTTAATGAAGAGTAAAATAAATGAGGTAAAGCTTCACAATAAAATTTTTGGAACTTAGGGTTCGAGATGTCTCGGCCTGAACTTGAGATGACTCGAGTTTCAGGCGATAGAAATCAAGTTTCTATTTTTCTGAGAGTGATTCAGAATCAAGAGGTCTCAGTTGTTTCGAGACGTCTCGATCTGAAAGCAAGATGTCTTGGTTTGCAAAAATTTTTGGGAGCAGGTTTTGACCGAGAATGTTTTAAGTGATGTTTTTAAAATAAGTTTTGATAGGATGACTTAGCAGCTTGGTTATATAAAGAAATAGCTAAAAAATTCATTAAAGCAACACTTGTTTAGTTGGAAATTAGGTGGATTCTTATTGTTTTGACACCTGGCAAATCTTTTATAGTTTATTCTTTTCCAAAGTATATAGCCACCAGTTTTCTTTTCATTTGTGAAAATTTTCTAAGTGAAACAAAAGGGTCTGAGAAAGGAAAAGAGCTGGATGGGTTCTATTTTTAGATAGTAATCAAAAAAAATTTGCTTAGGGAAAGGTGATTTAGGGGTGAGTTGGGTTGAAGGAGAGCAGTTGCTGATTTGGGAAGAAGGAAGTTTACTTTGCTGACAGTAGGATTTTGGAGCTAGTGGAGGGGTAGAAAAGAATTAAAAAGAGTTAGTTAGCTAAGGAATGTTGGAGGTGAGTGGTTTCCATCATGGTATTTTTAAAGTATTTTGTTATGTAAAAGATTTATTTGAAAAGCAACGTAGTTTCTTGGTATTTCATAATTTACATGTTCGTAAACAAACATGAAAAGAAGTATGGTCTCTAAATAGCTTTTGTGTATTACATATGCAAGTAATTTGTCCATATAATTTTGATATCATGGCTTTGGTAATATTAAATGCATGGTATAACGATCTATTATGTCGTCTTATTTCTTACATGGCTTACTTTGTTCATTTGCCATGGGGCTTATTGATATAAGTGAGATAGGCTGCTCATAAGAATGGTGTACTTATGAGAGTGTGTTGTCCTTTTGGTGATAAGATAGGCTGCTCATAAGAAACCGTATGAGAGTGTGTTGTTCTCAATAAATGCTATACTTATGAGATTGTGTTATTCTTTTGATGATAAGGCAGGTTGCTCATAAGGAACCCTATGGGAATGTATTGTCCTTTAGTGATAAGGCAGGCTGCCCATAGGATCAATCCATTCATTCATGGGAGTGTGTTGTCCTTTCAGTGATAAGGCAGGCTACCCATAGAATTGCTCCATTTATGGTTGTGGGACTACTCTGCTGAGAGTGTGTCATGGGACTGCTCAGTTGAGAGTCTGCTATAATGGTGGAGGACTGTTCAGTTGAAATATGTTGTTGTATTATAGTCAGTGGTAAGAAAATGACTATGCTTTACAAGAATCTCTTATGTGAATCTATTCAAGTTGATTTGTAAATATTTGGAAGCTTATTATCAGCATATTGTGTATATTTCAACTTTATGAAGCTCCAAAAAGTAGTTCTTATATTTTAGTTTTTATTGTTATGTTGAATTACAAGTTAAGAATTGAATTCTTATTTTCCCATTATTATGTTGTTTATCTACTCACTGAGATTTTCCCAAGTCTCACCCCTCACTCTTTTATCTACAATTGGAGTATCACAGCTTGGGAGTATGTTTCAGCATAGGTATTAGTGGTAACTTTTGAGATGTTGATCATGTGTTGTAGAGATAGAGGCAGTTGATAAGTTTGAGTTATATTATATTTTGTGGTTGTTTAAATCAGAAATAGTTACATGTATTGTTTTAGTTTCTTCTGTATGTATTAAAAGAGAGGTTTTATGAAAGAAATGTATGTAGAAAGTGTAGTTTAATAAGTGAATTGCTGAGTTGTTGATATGAAGTGGAAAATTAAATTAGAGTGCTTATTTTCGCAAGCTATGAAATTTAAATGGGAATGCTTATGATTGATGGGATAATTGATTAAGGTAATTGTTTGAGCAGGTTTAAGTGATTCTTCAATTTCGATATAGTTTAAAAATCCCTTTAACCTTTAGATAAGGGTGAGGTGTGGCACCATCACCCGGATATAGGGGTGGGGTGTTATAATTTTCTCTAGGATTTTGTTTTTTCTTTCAACAACCCCATTTTATTAAGTTATTCTAGGAGTAGAAAAATTATGTTCAATCTCCATTTCCTTACAAAAAGTTTCAAAATGTTGATTTTCAAACTCCGTTCCATGATCACTTCTAATACAAACAATAGAGAGGTTCTTTTTATTTGAAACTTTCTTAAAAAACTTAGTAAATGTAGAAAATGCTTCGTCCTTTCGTGCTGAAAATAAAACCCAAGTAAATCTTAAAAAGTCGTCTACAATTACAAGTCCATATTTTTTACTACCTAGGCATGTGGTCCTAGTTGGTCCAAATAAATCAATGTGAAGTAGTTCAAGAGGTCTAGAAGTTGAAACAACATTTTTTTGATTTGAAAGAGCTTCTAGTTTATTTTCCTACTTGACATGCATCACATATTTTAGTTTCTCAAAATTAAGTTTTGGCAAACTTTTACAAGATTTCTTTTGATTAGTTTAGAAATCAAATCCATGCTAGCATGTCCTAGTCTACGATGTCATAGCAAACTATTTTTATTGATCTTAGCATTCATTGCAACTAAACATTGACTTCTTTTGGTGGAAGAGTCATCTAAATCTATTAGGTATACATTTCCATGCCTATGTCCAATAAGAGCTATGCTATTATCAATAGGACTAGTGACAATGCATAAAAATGATTAAAAAATAATTTTAAATCTTTTATCACAAAGTTGACTTGTACTCAACAAGTTATGCTTTAAAACATCTACTAAAAGTATATTATCTATAAATATAGGAGTGATACATATTTTACTACTTTCAATGATGTGTCCCTTGCCATTATCATCAAAGGTCACAATTCCTCCTTCTTTAGCTTTAAGGGTGATGAAATGTTCCTTCACACCGTCATGTGCCTTGAGTAGCCACTATCTAGATACCATTTTTCTTTCTTTTTATCAGCTACAAGATACACCTGCAATCAAAAATCAAGTGGGGATTTAGGTACCCAAATCATCTTGGGTCCTTTAGGATTAGTAACCATGGTTCTTTTTGGAACCCATACTTTCTTAAGGTTTAAACTATTTTTCATTTTTCTGAAATTACAAACATATGACTTGTGTCCAGATTTTCCACAACAAAATCATATTAGTTTTTGAGAATTTGAAGATGGATCATTTTCAAAGAAATTCTTTAGAAATTTTTTATTTCTCTTGAATTCTAAAACCAATTCCAGCTTTGTCAAAAATAGCTTTTGATTATTGAATAATAATTATAGTTTTTCAGAACTCAATGTAAACTTATCAACTATAGATTTATATTTTTCAAGTTCTTTCTTTAGGTTCTGGTTTTCTACAGAAATAAGCTCTTTTTCTATCAATATTTCCTCCATTTCTTTGATTAGATTTTGATTGATTGATTTTAGATTTTTGTTTTTCAAGGTTAACTTTTCAAGATCATCATACAATTCATAAAATGCTTTCTACAACTCATCAAATAAAAATTCAGATTGAGTATCAAGTATTACCTCATCCTCTTGGGCCATAAGACACAAATTGACTATTTCTTGTCCCTCTTCATCTGAACCAGAATCTTCACTATTACTCCATGTTGCCATCATTGCTTTCTTCTTTACTTTTTTGAAGGATTTCTTCAATAGATGATAGTCTACCTTGAAATGACCTGGTTTCTTGCATTCAAAATATGTAGGCTACTGCTTGTCTTTGTCTTTCTCTCGATCTTTACTAGCTTCATCTTTGGAGAAGGATCTTTTCTTGAAGTTTGGTCTTTTCTTTTTTATGAATCTTCTAAATTTTTTAATTAGGAGAGCCATTTTTTCATCATCGTCTCCTTTCTCGGACTCTTCACTTTCTTCATCTTCTTCTTTTGCTATGGACTTGAGGGCCACGGTCTTCTTTTTCTTAACTTCATCTTCCAAGTTTTGCTTCATGGTTAACTCATGTACCATGAGAGAACCAAGAAGCTCTTCAAGGGACAAGGAGTTGAGATCCTTAGCTTCTTGTATAGCCATCACCTTCGCCTCCCAAGTTCGAGGAAGAGATCTAAGAATTTTTCTCACAAGTTCACTATTAGTATATGATTTTTCTAAGCTTTTGAGTCTATTTATAATATCAGTAAATCATGTAAACATTTTGGTAATGCTTTCAGTTGATTCCATTTTAAAAAGTTAATACTTATGCACTACCATATTTATTATGGATTTCTTTACTTGATTGGTACCCTCATGGATAACCTCAAGTCTATCCTATATTTCTTTGACTGAAATAAAATAGAAATTTAATTAAATTCATTGGCATTAAGTGACCAATAAAGCACATTCATTGCTTTAGCATTCAATTGAGCCAACTTTTTATCATTTTCATCCCAATCTCTTTCGGGTTTAGAAATTACATTACTGTCAATGCTAATTATAGGTATGTGTGGTCCATTGATTATGATACTTCATAGATTATAATCAAGTGCTTAAATGAATATGCACATATGTGCCTTCTAATATGTGTAGTTTGAATGATTAAAAAGAGGAGGCCTATTTATGGACTACCCTTCCATTCAAAAAATATTCGATTAGGTTGTCATCCTGATCGATTGCTCTAAATCAAATGAACAACAAATAATATAAGAGCACCTACTCTAATACCACTTGTTGCCCAGAAGAAAACCCAAGAGGGGAGGTGAATTGGATTTTTCATAAATTTTCAGAATAATAGGTGTATGTGCAGAATTAGAAAACTACTATGCTAAAAATAAAGTGATTAAATGAGCAAAAAATAATAATAGCTAATGAAAAAAATCACAAAGCTACAAGATTTTTATAGTGGTTTGGTGTTAAATCCAATACCTACATCCACTCCTCAAGCACTCCACTTAAAAATTTTATTATAATCTTCAAGATTACAGCAAGATTATTTTTCTTTCAAGTTCACAATCTAAATTCAGTTGGTTTTGCGGGCTAACCAATCAAAATCTAACCCCAAGCCACTCCTAGGCTTGTACAAATCCAATTCAAGGCTTGGATGAGCCTATCCCCCAAGTTTCAATACTTTTGAAACTTGAAATACAGAAATTTTGAGATATAGAAATTTAAAGAGAAACAAACTCCTTGAAAAGCTGATTTTAAAGCTTTAATGCACAAGCTGAGTTGTTGGAGAGCTTTAGCAATGAATGCTCCATTCCTTCACTTGAGAATGCCTTGATTGCATAGCTGGTTGAGTGGTTGAACAGCAATGAAGGCTCTTTAAAGCTCACTATTTGGACAGCACAGTTTTTAAATTCTTGCTAATGTTTTTTACTTTCTTGCTTTTATATCTTGAGTTTCCAAGCCTTAATCTAACCTTAGAAGCCTTCTAATCCAAGTTAAGAAGTCCAAAAATAGGTTTGTAGCTATTGGAATGCTAGAAAAAATCATTTAGAGCATCCAAAATAAAATCTAGGTAGTTTTGGAATTTAGCCGTTGGGGCTGTCAGAAGCTCAGGAATTGACTCTCCAAAGCCTTAAGACAACTCCAATCACAGGATGAAAAATCAAACTCTCTGTATTTTCTATCCCGTGCTAGTTCTGCATGCTGGAGTCAACTCCTGGACTTCATGAGTCGACTCCAGTCGTAAGATAAAAAATTTAGCATTCTGTTCTTAAACTGGTGCCCTTTTGAGACATGAGTCAACTCCTCCATGAGTTGACTCTTGGTCGACTCCTATGATAGGATTCAAAATAATGTCTTCTATTTTTGAGTTTGGTGCATGTCTGAGTCCTTAAATCGGCTCATACTTTTCTTAAGTTGACTCCTGAGTCGACTCTTGGTTGGTGCTAAGTGCTAAAACTATGCCAGATTTAACTTTAAACTTCTCTTGAGTTAATTAATGACCTAGTATACTTTGACAAATATTTGGCTTGATCTCTTTTGTTCTTCTTTCTTGGTTCTTTCAATCAAATACATGGAGCTTCATTGAGATGTGTTCTTATCTTCTTGAACTTTGTCTTAAACACTCCAACCAAATTGGTAGTACCAAAAATAGAGTCAAATATTTTATTATTCATCAAAATCATACCTAAGGTCAACAATGTGTTTCAATTTAGTAAAACCTTAGCCAAGGTAGTCCTTGTGAGAGTCACAAGATTGAGATACTATAAGGATTACTATTCAAGAGTTGATAAATAAACTCTGATATTTTTCTAAGCATTATTGGTCAAGGGGAAGAATTATACAAGAATCATATTCCAGTAGGCTATGAATATTGCTTTGCTATATTTGACTCTATTCGGTCATCGAGTACCATAGCTAGATGATTGGTACAGGAAGCTTGTTCTTGTGCTATCAGCTTAGTGTTCAAACCTATGGGATCACATATATAGAAGTTTTGATATAATCAGATGGCTAATCAATGATTGTGAATCATTAAAGAGTTCAATTATCAATATGATTGATAATTAATCTAATATAATTAATTAAAAAAAATTGATTAATAATTAGATTATTAATTGATTTAATTTGATTGAGTTATGTGGATTAGAACAAGACTAATTGAATTGGATTCAATTAGGTCTAACCCAATTAAATTATTGGATGACCTAATTGCTAAGAAAGATGAGATTCTGATTTGATCAGATCTTGGACTTAATTAATTCTTCATTTGATCAAGAGATTAAGAGCCTAATTAGATTAGGTCAACTTATATGTTTAGATCTAATCAAAGATTATTTGATTTGAACCAAATCAGATGATATCCTAGAGTCCAAACATTGGACTGCACCTCCCTTGTGCCTAACCTTAGATGTCGCCCATCTATTCTCCATATACAAGGTTTTGTGCATGTGAGATCAGGACACCCACACCCCTTGCCACCCACTCTTTGATAGGGTTAGGGTTTGGAGAAGTCTTACTTTAAAAAATTTTTGAATTGGACTTCGTTCCAATCTCCAACTCTATATTTCAGTTCTATATAAATAGCTCTTTGTGAGACGAAGGTGTATGCAAAAAAATTAAAGTTTTTGAGGCATCAAAAATCCTGGGAGAGAGGCTTGGGCGTGAGCTCTAGGGGTGGGCTTCCTTGGTGTGATTCCTAGAGGAATCTGTTCCTCTATTGGGTGAAAGACTAGGGTTTTATAAGAGAAATAAGAGAAGGTTGTTCTCTTATTCCAATCCATTCTTCTTCCTTTATTGTTTAACCATTAAAGAGAGTCTTTTGCAAGGAGCTAGCACTTCAGGAGCAGGCAGATGGGCTTCATATGGATACCCTTAGAGATCATTTGTGTGCACAACTGAAGCAACGAACATGATCTATACATGCAGCGATTGTCGCATCAAGTTTAGATATATGATTCAATCTCATAATCTTTTGTTTCAGATTTTATATACATGATATCATATCATAGGTCCTGGTAAAAGATTTTATAGATCAGATCTAATGTATGTTTAGATTAAAAGAATTAATTTAAAATCTTTTGCTGTATTATTTTTTAAAAGAATTTTGAAAATCATTCATTAAAACACCATGCTTCTCCAATAGTGGTATCGGAGCTTTTGGTTCCTCGTATGATATGATATACATACGTAGCTTTTAAAATATAAATTTTTGATGCATGAGATGCATAAGATCTAATGTAGATATGATCTAGTTTTTTCAAATTCAGATCTGAATATGATTAGATTAGTTTATTTTCTTGTAACCTAGTATTTAGATTGAGTAAATCATCAAGCCATCCGATCATAAGAGAAAGAAGGATTTAAAGGCCCTCTCTTCTTATTTGATAGGGATATCTTATGGCATGTAGGAGGGCCATTATAATTTTTCATGAAGAAGAAACATGAAAGGATCAGAACTTACTTTTCTACAAAATCCTAGATTTATGAAACCCTAGGATTGTTTGTATTTGACACAAAAGTTGTATGAAAAGATGAATCTAATCATTAAGAATAAAATCTAGAATCATAAATATATTTAGATAAGATCTAAAATTAATTTATGATTGATTTTATTGAATTTTGTGCAAAGACCAAAAATCTAAAACTTTGCAATTATTGCTGGCATGCCTGCAAGGGTCAACCCTTTTTCCTATTCGGGTCAACCCCAGTCCCTAGGGGTCGATCCTTTTTTTTTAAGGGGTCGACCCATTTACTGCAGACGACAATTTTAGGATTTTTGTTATATCACAGATATCGACCTATGGGTCAACCTGCTAGATGGAGTCGACATCTATCAGGGAGGGGTTGATCCCAATTATAGAACAAAATTTTTTTGCATAAAATTTATGTAAAATTATTTTATATATTAAAAATGTTTCCATGTTTATAAACTTAATTATGAATTATGCTATGAAACAAAGAGATCTAAATTGGAGAATTAATGATCTTAAAGGCAATGTTCATAAACCTTGAGTTCATGGGATTAGCTTGGATCAAGATCTATTAAATGGGTTAGACCTAGGAATAGAAATTATATAGATGATGGATTAAGTAATCGATCAAATCTAATTAATAATTAATTTAAATTAGGTCAATTCTTCTCTTGATCAATTCTCAATTATCGTAGTTGATCAAATCCATATTTCTACCAAATGGATCTTGGCTGTAGCTCAGTGGCCGAGCCCAAATTATTAGGTGGATCAAATCAAAACTAATTAACTAGATCATGTCTAAGGTAAGTTTGGTAGTTTAGATCGATGGTTTTTAATTAAAAGCTACTCGCACTGATGAGTCTTTGATGAGTTAATGGCATATCCCTTAAACCGATCTTATTTACTTGGCCATCCTGATAGATAGTGCTTTGATTAGGCACTTAATAAATTTGAGTTGATCCATGTCACCAAGATTGATCAGCGTGGCTGATCTAGGTGCCAATCAACTAGATAAGTCCTCTTTAAGATTTGGTGAAGTCAGTGAGAGGATTACTGAATCTAGTTGATCTTCTCTCTTCTCTTCTAAACAAGTAATAAATCCTCTAAATTATTAGATCCATAAAATGAAATTATTATAGGGATAACAAGATCATAGCCTTCCATTAAGTTGGATGATAATGGATCTATTAGTTTGATGATCATTGAAGGTCCAAAGACCTGGTGCTCATCTACTATCGGAATTTTCATTTATAATATGATAACTTAGTTGCACTCTCCAATGGACGGTTGTGTTGGCTGACCAAAGTCAGGCTTGATCATTTATTTGTTAGATGTGCTTAGTTGGTCATGTTAATGGTTGGACCTAACTAAACCTTACAGAGAAGACCAAAGTCAACTGAAAAGGCTCCTAGGGCAAAATTAATTATTAAAAGTTGTTTGGAGAAATAATTGGTTGAGAACCTACCTGCTGATACACATAGATGAGCCGATCAAAGTCAGGCTTGTGCGTAGTCAGTGTGGATTCTAGTACCCACTAAGGAGTTAATATAATTCCTCGAATTGGAGGTAAAAGCTATCAATTTGTATAAAATAGTGGGAGAACCTTTAGACTAAAGTCCATATCTTTAGGATTAAATGATTCATATACTAATAAGGTTCTTGTTTTCCTTTTAGATATGGCTAATTCTTTGTCTCTAAGATCATTATTAGATAATGAAAAGTTATCAGGATCCAATTTCAATAGCTGGTATCAAAAGCTTTAGATTATCTTGGAGCATAAGTGGATCCTTTATGTGATAGTGGATCTGACTTGAGGAGCCTGCACCGAACATGCATGGTATGATCAGAGGCACTTATCCAAAAAAGATCAATGACGGCATCACTATTTGTTGCATAATACGGGCATCTACGAGTGATGAATTTAGCTATAAATTCGAGGATGCTCAGCCTGAAGACATGTTACAAGTGTTGTAAGAATTCTTTGGCACTCCAAATGATATTAAAAGACACAAGACTAGTTGTGCCATCTTCAATGCCAAGATGGAGGGGGCATCGGCCATGGATAATGTATTGTATATGATCGAGATGATCGGGTACCTGAGAAAGTTTGGAGTTTTCTTACAGGAGCAGCTCAAGAAGGATGCAATATTGAATTCATTGCCCAAGTCATATCTCCCTTTTCTTAGTCATTATACAATGATGAAGCCTATAGTGAACTACCATGGTTTGATGAAGTTGCTACAGGCTTTTGAGAAGGATCACCAACTCCAGAAGGAGATGGTAAATTTAATGAAAGGATCTTCATCTGGGTATCAATCCTTTAAGAAAGGGAAGAAGAATAAAATGAAGAAAAATGAGGTGCAAAGTGCTATGATATCTCAGCTTAGTCAAACCAAGAAGCCCAAGTCCAACTAGAGTTAAGCAGAGTGCTTCTACTGCAAGAAGCATAAGCATTGGAAGAGGAATTATCCTCTATGCATTACCTCACTAGACCCAAATAGGCAAAATGAGAGAAAGAAGAAAGCTATTGCTGGACAAGGTACCTATATAATAATATCTTGTAATTTTTCTATTTATGATTCTACTACCTAGATATTAGATACCATTAGTCCTATTAATATATACAATTCGTTGTAGGGACTTTAGCTCAGTAGGAAATTTGGAGATGGCAAGAGATTCCTGAAAATCGAAGATGGAAGACTAGTTCTAGTTCTAGCTTTAGAAATTATCAAGCTTGTATTCAAATTAAATATCATTGTTCCAAATTATCATTTTTGTCCTAGTTTCTTATGGAACATTATTTCTATAGGCCAATTGGCTATGAATGGTTATGAATTTCCAATAAAGAAAGATCATTGTGATGTCATTATGAATGATATTACTATGATGCATGGACAAATGAGCAATGGTATTTATTTATTATCATAGCTTGATAGTGTAGTGTACACGTCTAACAAATGCCCTATAATAAAAAATATCTCCGATATCTATCTTAGGCACTATAGGCTAGGTCATATTAATAAGAATAGAATAAATAGACTAGCACAAGAGGGTATCCTCAAAATTGATGATTATGAATCACTGTCAATCTATGAGTCCTATCTGCTTGGGAAGATAACCAAGCCACCATTTATTGTAAAAAGTGAGCGAGCCAATATGCTTCTAGGACTCATACATACTGATGTATGTGGTCCTATGAGCATTAGTGCTAGAGGTGGATATGACTATTTCATTACATTCGCAGACATCCTATCAAGATATGGGTACATCTATCTTATGAAGCATAAGTTTGAGTCATTTGAAATGTTCAAATGATTCCATACTGAAGTAGAGAAATAAATAGATAAAAGTATTAAAATTCTTCAATCAGATCAAAAAGGTAAATACCTTACTAGTAAGTTTTTAACATATCTAGAAGAGAATGAGATTCTCTCCCAATGGATCCCTCTTGGTACACCATAGCTTAATAGTGTGTCAGAAAGGAGTAATCGAACCTTATTAGACATGGTTCGGTCCATGATGGACTTTGCAAGTCTGTTGATCTTCTTTTGGGGTTATATACTAGAGTCAGCTTGTTACTTACTAAATAGAGTTTCGAGCAAGTCTGTAAGTAAAATACCATATAAGATATGGACAGGACTATCGCCCAGAGGTAGCAACCCAAGAGTTAGAGGGGGGGGGGGGGTGAATTGGGTTCTTATAAAAGCTTTGGCTAAATTTAACTCTAAGCAATTATGTGCTTTGATCTTAATCTAAGTGGTGAGGATGAGATGTATATAATATGAGCAGTGGAATTAAGATAACAAAATCAAACTATGAAAGTAAAGTAAGAATTATAAGCATGCAAAGTATATAGAGAGATAGAAGAAAAAAGCACAACATAAATACATAAAAATTTATAGTGGTTCAGAGCAACCCGCTCCTACGTCCACTCTTTAAGCTTTTCTTGGGAGTTCAACTATAATCTATCCTTGATTATAGTGTGTTTGTTTTCCCAAGCTCACAAACAAACCTAGTTGGTTTTCATAGGAGTATGAACCAAAACCTAATACTGTTAGTTTTTTGGGTTCACCAACAACCCAGTTGGTTTCTCAGGATCACCAACCAAAATCTATAATGTCCAATTCCGAGCTTGGACGGGCCTAAACCTCAAGTTTTTTTGCTCTAAAGAAACTTGTAAAGAAATCAAAAAATACAAGTAAAGTTTCAGCACGATATAAAAAATAGAGCATAAGCTCTTTTAAATCCTAAAGAATAAGCCGATAATGTGCTCGATTGAAGCTTGGCTTTTCTTCAAATTATGCTTGAGAGGATGTAGAAGATGTTGGAGAAGATTGCTTTGAAGGCTCGCTGAAATCTATGCACAATACTCCTTTTTTTTTCTTTGGATATTCAATGTTCCTCACAAAATCTAAAAGATTCTCTCTCTAAATCTCTTAATCTCTTTCTTCTTTTTTTTTTTCAATTGATTCTCCACCTTTAAAGAAGGTTGGAGTAAGAGTTATAGCCATTGGAAGCTCTGAAGTAGTCGTTGGGATCGAAAAATAGCCATTGAAAAACTATTTGTTGAAGGTTGTCCGCACAGATCGAGACCTCTCAGTTTTTCACAAGACGTCTTGCCAGAACCGCGAGATCTCTCGAGAAATCTACGAGACCTCTCGCTCTTAGAGCATAGAAATGAAGTTTCTATCTCCTGAGAATGAGACAACTCGAGACCTCTCGAGACTATGCCAGAATACTGTTTCATTATGCCAGACCATTCGAGAGCTCTCGAAAAAAATCCGAGACGTCTCAAAAAATTCAGACTTTATTTTTCTTTAATGTTTGACCAAACTTGAGTTTCTTAGCCCCAAACTCTTTTAAATATAATTGCTTTCTTCAATTTTAATTTCTCTTCTTTCAATCATACTTTCTTCATACCAAGCCATCCAAATATGTGTGAATTTGCTCTTTTAAATATTTTGGTATGGCATCTTGAGAGGGTTTATTCTTGAGATAAATTCTTCATTTTAGATACTTGAAAAATTCTATACACATTCTTGAAATACTTGATTAGATACATAATATACTCAATATTTTGGAATCATCAAAATCAATCTCAGGGTCAACAATCTCCTTTTTGATGATGACAAAATCTTGAGTATATGCACAATAAAAGCAAATAATATATTTCTAGGCATTTTGCTAAAAAATATCATGAAGTATAGATTAAACACATGAATGAGTACTTTGATGAATGTTCTCAATTATTCTTTTGGTTCATTGCACATATTTCATATACTCACAAAAAAATATTTCAATTCATATCAGTGAGTATTAAGTTTTCATTTCAAGCATCAATACAATTCATTGAGTTTTTTCAAGCATATACTCAACATTCCTCTCCCCCTTTTTGATAGCATCAAAAAGCTTATGGAAAAGAAATAAGAAATAATCATCAAAATCAATAATATGATTGTATCAAAGTAAGAATTGCATTAAGTTCAGAAAATTAATTTATATGAGTCATCAAAATCAACATCAAAGCATTAAATTGAGAGATGTATTAAATTCATGAAATCAATTTGAATGAATCATCTCTCTTTTGAAAATTTGTCATTTGACTCAAAATAAGTTTCACATATTTATTTTAATTTTAAAAATTAGCTTGAATTTAAATATTATATGCTTTTCCTCTTTTTGAATGAATATGATCTTTATTCAGATTTTCAAATATGCACTTTTAAGTTTTAAGAGGAATAGAGTTTTTCAAAAGATTTGATCATGAAACCAAGCATAATGTAAAATTTAATGTTCAATCTTTCCTTTTTTTAAGAAATTTTAGTCAATTAAGCTCGAAAAAGATATGTATCGAAGATGTATCGAGCAAAAAAAAATGAATAATATTAAAGCAAAAGATAGTAATATTTTTAAATTTATTGCTTTGAGTAAAAATTATTTTAAAATAAATAATTCATAAGGATTTTGCAATGCACATCAGAAATTTAGGATCAAATTTGAATTTTTAAATGAGTTTCAAAATTGAGTTTAGAAATTCATTTTTGAGAAGGAATATGCTGTAAATTTACTTTAACTCTGGTCATTTACCAAGAATAATCTTGCAAATCATGTTTAAAAGATTAGCACATGAAAAGTTAAGTATTATATTTATAAATGAGCTTTAAAATTATAAGAATGTATCAAAATTAATTTATTTGGAGTAAGAATATGTCTCAAACTTCTTTTAACTTCAACTAATTGTCCAGAAACAAGATAGAACAATCAAATCAAGTTAGAAAATATCTCTCCCCCTATTTTTCATACTTATAGCAAGATTAATTTACTTTTCAACTTTCTTCTCTTCTTTATTTCAAATCAAGCAAATTCAACACGAATTTAACCACTAAATTCAGATTTTTAAAATTTAAAATATATTTTTAATTTCAAAGATCTTTTTTTTATTAAATGATTACTTCTTCTTTAATATTTTCTCCTCCTTACATTAACAAATAGAGTCATTTCTTTGAAAGATTTTCTTGATACCAATTAAACTAAATTTTAGATCAAATCATGATTTTCTTGGTTCAGTACTATTTTAAAGATTAATTTGTAAATTCAGCTTGATACGAATGATTTTAGTTTTAAATTAAATCAAGATGAATTGATTCAAATTAAATAGTTTAAGGATTTAGAATGATAAATCAATTTGAATTGATATCAGCAAATTGGTTAAGGCAAATCATAAAGAAAATTTCAGTCATTTTTCAAAAAGATCATTTCTTTCTTTTCATAAGAAATATCAAGCAATTAAGTTCAGAAAAGGTATGCATTTTTGAATTTGTTTCAAATGATATCATATCAAATATATAACTATGTAAAATCATATTTGAAACAAAGACATTCTTCTCTTTTTGCCAAAAGATAAATCAATCAGATACATGGCAATAGTAAGTTGTTTGATATCAAAAATTAAAACTGAAGTTCTCTATGAATATTTAGCAATTTAAAACACTCATATCCAATAAGAATCTTTTAATTTAAATTTATTAATTATAAAATTGATATTAAAAGACTTAAAATATTATGCTAAATTTTAAAATAAACCATTTCATCCATAGCATGATATATAGAGGAGAGCGTATTAATCTTTAAAATCAAAGCATTCAAATTATTGCAAGCATTAAAATCAATCAAACATGCTTAATAATTATGTTAATTAATAATCAAAATATATTTAGCAAATAAAGATGGCATGGTGTGAGAATAGTTTAGATTTTACCAAATAGCACCATCCATCTATTTTCATTTCCAAGACATCCATAAAAATTTTCTTCTTTTAGCTTCATTGGATCCTTGGTATACCTGCAAAATTACTTCATAATTTTTGGTACCCAAGCCATCTTGGGTCCATAGGAGTTAGTATTTAAGGTTCCTTTTGGAATCCAAATTTGTCTTATCAAGGTTTGACCAATTCTTTTAAAGTTGCATTTCGAAATCTTGTGGCTAATTTGATTACATTTAAAGCACTTAAAAGAATGATCTTTGATGGAAGCTCTTGTAAAAATACCTTTTGTAGTTTGCTATGTTCTTGAAGTATTAAAATCAATTTCTATTTTATTGAAAATAGCCCCATTGAATTTTACCAAGGATTGAAGATTTTCAAAGCTAATTGTAAACTTTTTAGCTATAGGTTTCAAAATCTCAACTTCTCTTCTTAATTTCTTGTTTTCTTCCAAGAGCTCTTTCTTTTCAATTGAAAGATTTTCATTTTTTTTTGGGAAAGATTTCAGAATATCATTTTCCTTTTTAAACTCAAGAATTTCTTTATCTAAAGAATTTTTAGATTTAATCAGATTTTCTTTTTGTTTAGCTAAAGAATTCTTTTCTTCCATTAAATTGAAATTATTCTTTTTAAGCTCCCTACTTTTCTGCCTTAACTTTTTAAATTCATTCATAAGTTCATTAAAGGCTTCTTGAAGCTCATCAAATATAAATTTAGAAGAATTATCAATATTAACCTCATCATTTTGAGCCATCAAGCAAGGATTTATGATGCTTTTTTTTTTCCTCATTCTTTTCTTCTTTGCTTTGCTCTCCCTTAATTGATGCATTCTTCTTCTTTCGTTTCTTCTTGTTTTTCTTCTTTTCATCCTCACGAGACATAAGGCATAGGTTGGGGTGAGCTTCTTTTTCTTCTTGGGAGCTTGATTCTTCTATTTGATTTGCTCCCTCATAAATTCTTTTCAATTTCTCCCATGCATGTTTTGCTGAAATACATGAAGAAATTGCATTAAATACATTTAATTCTAAGGAGCAATAAAGTATATTCACGGCCTTAGCATTAAGTTGGGCCATTTTTTTATCATGCTCTTTCAATGCTTTGGGGATGTGTGAGCCATCGATTATAATCTTTCATAGGTTATAATCATGTGCTTGTATGAAGCGCATGCATGCTTTCTAATAACTATAATGTGAGCCATTAAAAAGTGGAGGTCTATCTATAGAATATCCTTTACTAAACAAAGACTCCATTTGGATTGCTATAATCTTTAGCTCTAGATGGTTAGGTCAATAATCAATAATAGAGCACCTGCTCTGATACCAATTGTTGTCCAGAGGTAGCAACCCAAGAGGGAGGGGGGTAAATTGGGTTCTTATAAAAGGTTTGGCCAAATTTAACTCTAAGCAATTATGTGCTTTGATTTTAATCTAAGTGGTGAGGATGAGATGTATATAATATGAGCAGCAGAATTAAGATAACAAAATCAAACTATGAAAGTAAAGTAAGAATTATAAGCATGCAAAGTATATAAAGAGATAGAAGAAAAAGCACAACACAAAAATACAAAGATTTATAGTGGTTCGGAGCAACCCGCTCCTACATCCATTCCCCAAGCTTTCCTTGAGAATTCCACTATAATCTACCCTTGATTACAGTGTGTTTATTTTCCCAGGCTCACAAACAAATCTAGTTAGTTTTCACATGAGCACCAACCAAAACCTAACACTATTAGCTTTTCAGGTTTACTAACAACCCAGTTGGTTTTTCAGGATCATCAACCAAAATCTATAATGTCTAATTTCGGGCTTGGATGGGCCTAAATCTTAAGTTTCTTTCTTCCAAAGAAACTTATAAAGAAATCAAAAAATACAAGTAAAATTTCAGCACAAAATAAAAAATAGAGTATAAGCTCTTTTAAATCCAAAAGAACAAGCTAATAATGTGCTTGATTGAAGCTTGGCTTTTCTTCAAATTATGCTTGAGAGGATATGAAAGATGTTGAAGAAGATTGCTTTGAAGGCTCGCTGAAATCTGTGCACAACACTCCTCTCTTTTTTCTTTTTTTGGATATTCAATGTTCCTCACAAAATCTAAAAGATTCTCCCTCTAAATCTTTTAATCTCTTTCTTCTTTTTTCTTTAAATTGATTCTCCACCTTTAAATACCTTTAGAGAAGGTTGGAGTAAGAGTTCTAGTTGTTGAAAGTTCTGAAATAGCCGTTGGGATTGAAAAATAGCCATTGAAAAATTATCCATTGAAGGCTGTTCGTGCAGATCGAGACCTCTCGATTTTTCACGAGATCTCACGATTTTTCACGAGATGTCTCGTCCGAACCACGAGACCTCTCGAGAAATCTATGAGACCTCTTACTCTCAGAGCATAGAAATAAACTTTCTATCCCTTGAGAATGAGACGTCTCGAGTTTAACTCGAGACCTCTCGAGACTGTGCCAGAATACTATTTCATTATGCCAAACCACTCGAGAGCTCTCAGAAAAAATCTAAGATGTCTCGAAAAATTCTGACTTTATTTTTTTTCAATGTTTGACCTTCCAAACTTGAGTTTCTTGGCCCCAAACTCTTTTAAACATAATTGCTTCCTTCAATTTTAATTTTTCTTCTTTCAATCATACTTTCTTCATACCAAGCCATCCAAATATGTGTGAATTTGCTCTTTTAAGTATTTTTGCATGGCATGTTGAGAGGGTTTATTCTTGAGATAAATTCTTCATTTTGGATACTTGAAAAATTCTACACACATTCTTGAAATACATGATTATATACATAATATACTCAATATTTTGGAATCATCAAAATCAATCTCAGGGTCAACAAGGATGTAAGCCAGTACTCTCATACTTTAGGGTCTAGGGTTATCCAGCTTATATCAAATGTTTGAAAATGGACAATCTTGGAGCAAGATCTAATAGATGTCTATTTGTTGGGTATCCAAAAGAGACTAAAGGATATTACTTCTATCAAGCTGAAGAATAAAAGTTGTTCATCAATAATAGAGCAACCTTTTTAGAAAATGAGTTTCTCGGGGAAGGAACTAGTGCTTCTAAGATTGAACTTAAAAAAGTTTAACAGGTAGAAAAATTGACACCAATGACTGAACTTGAACTAGATTTGATATGACCAAATCTAAAACCTAGTGTAGAGCCATCTTTAAGATGGTCTGATAGAGTAACGCATTCGCCAGGTAGATACTATGATTTTTTTGTCCAAAATGGTAATCCTATTGAACTCGATAAGAATGATGAAGATCTGATCACCTATATAGATACAATGTAGAGATTAGATTCTAAATCATGACTTGGAGCCATGAGATCCGAAATGAAGTCCTTGAAGGTCAACAATGTATAGATATTAGTTGATCCACCTGAGGGGATAAAACTCATAAAGTCTAAGTGAGTCTTCAAAAGAAAAAGAGACATATACAGTAAGGTGGAGACCTATAAAACTCATCTGGTTGCCAAGAGATATCACCAACATTATGGTATTGACTATGATGAGACGTTTTCTCCTATGGCAATACTGAAATCCATTCGAATCATGCTTGTAATAGCTATGCATCTAGACTATGAAATCTAGCAGATAGATATGAAAATAACTTTCTTAAATGAAGAGCTGGAGGAAAAGATGTATATGATACAACCTAAAGATTTTACATCCATAAAAGAGTCTAAGGTATGTAAGCTTTAGAGATCCATCTATGGATTAAAGTAAGCATCTTGGAGTTGGAACATGCATTTTGATAAAGTGATCCAAACAAATGAATTCATTAAGAATAGAGAGGAACCCTGCATCTACAAGTGGGTTAATGGTCCGATAGTTGTATTTCTTGCTATGTATATGGATGACATTCTCTTAATCAGGAATGATATTCCTGCATTATAGGAAATAAAAGTATAGTTATCATCATAGTTCTTCATGAAAAATTTGGGAGAAGCATCCTGTATCCTGGGGATGAAGATCTACAAGGATAGATCTAAGAGGTTGCTTGTGTTATCCCAATCCACATATATAGACACTGTGCTGAAGAGGTTTAGTATAGAGAATTTCAAGAAAGGCTATCTCTCGATAGGCCATGAAATTTTTTTCTTGAAGAAGGATTATCCGACAACTCCTTAGGAGAGAGAGCATATGAGTAAGATTCCATATGTTTTGATAGTGAGTTCTATCATGTACGCTAAGATATGTATAAGACTAGATATGGTATACTTACTAGGAGTAGGGAGCATATATCAATCTGATCTAGGAGAGAACCATTGGAAGGTTGTCAAAACCATTCTTAAGTATTTAAAAAATACTAAAGATCAATGGTTAGTCTATGAAGAAACTTGTAAGATGCATGATTCCAACTTTCAATCAGATAGTGATGATAGCAAAAGTATGTTGGAATTTATATTTACCCTCAATGGTGGTGTGGTTTGCTGGAAAAGCTCCAAGCAGCACACCATGGCTGATTCAGCAGAATGGAGAACCTAGCCAACCCATTCACTAAAGCCCTTGTGGTCAAGGAGTTCGAACAACATAAATTGAAGATGGGTATTCGATACTGTACTGATTGGCTTTGGTCCAAGTGAAAGTTGTTGGAAAACAAGTCCCAAATCCAATCATATAGCATATAAATGATTGAGATCAATTTATAAATATATATGAATCATTCATTAATAAAAGTTATTTGGCCTATTTCATCATAAGATTGTACATCTTCTTAATTGAACTCTATAAAGTCCTTACAACTACATATAATACGATAAAGGAGGATTTATCATATGGTTCTCAAACTTGTTTGTGACCAAATGATACATTATTAATAAAGATGATAATTGTATCAAGTATAGATCATTGTGTACTATATAGATTGATTGTCCTCTTAACCAAGGAATGTATTAATACTGGTATAGCATTGAGAAGTATACTATATAGATAGAATATGATCTACACTAAACGCGATCATTCCAGAGCACTCTACTATTGAGAGTATTATCCGAGGGAATATGGTATAAGTATCTCCTCGACTTGAGATCACCATGGTGACTCACAAGCAACTCACTATACTTTGGTACAGGACTACCCAAATTTTTAATTCAATGATGGAAGATTTCTGGATACAGTCAAGTACTTGTTAAGCCAGTGCACGAGTTAAGATGAGAATTGACCACTCGAAGTAAAATTAGTGAGATGTCCCAATGTGTTTCAATTTAGCAAAACCTTGGCTGGGGTGGTCCTTATGAGAGCCACAGGATTGAGTAGGTTGAGATACTATAAGGATTACTGATCAAGAGTTGATAGTTAAACTCTGATATTTTTTTGAGCATTATTAGTCCAAGGGATGAATTATATGGTAACTATATTCTAGCAGGTTATAAATATTGCTTTGCTACATTCGACTTTATCCGATCATCAGATACCATGATTAGATGGTCACTTTGATTGGTATAGAAAGCTTGTTCTTATGCTACCGGCTTAGTATTCGAACCTGTGGGGTCACACATATAGAAGTTTTGATTTGATCAAGTGGTTGATTAATGATTGTGAACCATTGATGGGTTCAATTATCAATATGATTGATAATTAACCTAATATAATTAATTAAAGAAAGATTAATTAATAATTAAATTATTAATTAACTTATTTTGATTGAGTTATGTGGATTGGATCAAGACTAATTGAATTGGATTCAATTAAGTCTAACCCGATTAGGTTATTGGATGACCTAATTACTAAGAAAGATGAGATTATGATTTGATCAAATCTTGAACTTAATTAATCCTTGATTTGATCAAGAGATTAAGAGTCTGATTAGATTAGGATAATACATATATTTGGATTTAATCAAAGATTGTTTTATTTGAACCAAATTGGATGAGATCCTAGAGTCCAAACATTGGACTGCACCTTTCTTGCGCCTAACCCTAGATGCCACCCACCTATTCTTCATGCACAAGGGATGTAAGATAAGTAGGCCCACACCCCTTGCCGCCCACTCTTTGATAGGGTTAGGGTTTGGAGAAGTCTTAGTTCAAAAAGGTTTTGAATTAGATTTTGTTCCAATCTCCAACTCTATGTTTTAGTTTCTATATAAACAAGCCATTGTGAGACAAAGGTGTATGCAGAAAAATCAAAGTTTTTGAGGTATCAAAAATCTTGAGAGAGAGTCTCGGGCATGAGCTCTAGAGGTAGGCTTCCTTGGCATGTGATTCCTAAGGGAATCTGTTCCTTTATTGGATGAGAGGCTAGGGTTTTGTGAGAGAAATAAGAGAAGATTGTTCTCTTATTCCAATCCCTTCTACTTCCTTTATTGTTCAGCCATTAAAGAGAGTCTTTCACAAGGAGCTAGCACTTTGGAAGCTGACGGATTGAGCTTCACATGGATATCCTTAGAGGCCGTTCGTGTGCATAATTGAAGCAACGAACATGATCTACACAAGCAACAATTATCACATCATGTTCAGGTATGAGATTTGATCTCATAATCTTTTGTTTCAGATTTTATATGCATGATATCATATCATAGGTCCTGGTAAAAGATTTTATAGATTAGATCTAATATATATTTAGATTAAAAGATTTAATCTAAAGTCTTCCACTATGTAATTTTTTAAAAAAGTTTTAAAAATCATGCATGAAAATCCCATGCTTTTCCAACACAATGTTCGTCACAAATAGTATCTTTTCTTGGGACAATATAGAATGTTAACTAATGACTTTCTACTAGCACATTATATGTCACATATTGCATAACTTTTGTAATGATATGTGATATTGTCACAAATAAAATGCTATTCATGATGACTGTTTAGTGATAAGTAATATGATGTCACTACTACTCGGCCTGTTGTGACGACAATATATGTTGTCACTATTATACTTGATATTAGTGGCAAATGTCAATATCATCAATGAAAACTCAATAGTAGTGATAATTTTCAGGCCGTTACTATTGTGTCACCACTAATACTCTTAATTGTTGTAGTATGCATATAACTAGGAGGTCCTTTTCTCTTCCTTTAAAAGATACCGGCTGACCTACTCTAAAGCACTTATGGGTACTTATGGATACAAGCCTAGCCTAGTTTGTAATTCTATTATCTAACTGGTTGTGCAGGTCAAATCCATAAATCCAATAAAATTTTCAGCCCATTGATCCAAACAGACCTTTCATGTTCAAATTTATGGCAAGGTCCTTGCACATTTAGATGCATGAGAAGTATGGTCACCTAAAGCACAAGAGCACACACCAAGTACTGCACTTTCTTACATTCTGATGCATGATCCAAAGAATTGCTACACATCAAAGTATTCGATGGTCTAACAAGTGTTGAATCGAACTCATTACATACTTTATTCTTGATTTTGTTCTGAGTCAAGTACCAATTAAAGACGGTCCAAATTTTCATTTAAGAAATGTTTAGTTGCCTACGGTTATATGCACTAGAATTGAATATGAGGAAATTGCAAAAATTAGAGTTGCATATACTAAAATTTTCTAGTTCTACTGATACAACTACAGATATTACAAGTACTATTTTTTTATTCGAGATCCTATAAAGGGAAATTGCAAATCCATAAAGGGAGCTTGGTTGAGTTCTACTTTAAGAGATGCTCTGACCTTGAAAGTAGGGTGGTGAGTTTACGGCATGTTTTGATAGATTTGGTGTACAGGGCGGAAGCACGGATTTCAAAGCAAAAACATGAAATCAAATAAACCAAACCCAAATCCTAAGATCGCCTTATTAGCAATTAAATCATATAACATGCATTTGTAATATAAAAGAAAATATTAGAACATACCTCTTATCGCTAAACCCTAAATTGACCCTGATCGTCGGCAGTAGTTCGTCAGAGGTTCCACCAGGTGCCCACGTGTTCACCCTCCAATGTTGATCCACATAGAGACTTGACAAAGACACTAGCACCTCTGATTTATATAATTAAAATTCTTATAATAAGAACTTTAATTAAATGGGCAAGACCTTCTTAAGCCTTTATGTCACCTTCCTTGCCTTTCCTTATCTATCTTTCTTTTTCTTTTGTCTTCTTAATT
Organism: Cocos nucifera; assembly: GCA_006176705.1. Classification (NCBI taxonomy): domain Eukaryota; kingdom Viridiplantae; phylum Streptophyta; class Magnoliopsida; order Arecales; family Arecaceae; genus Cocos; species Cocos nucifera. The sequence goes on along the minus strand of QRFJ01004932.1, from coordinate 189,692 downwards.
TTTCTTCCTAATCTCTTAGTCTTAAGATGACTTCTTGTCCTTATAATGATAAGGTCTAGACAAGAGAAAGAAAGAAAAAAAATTGGACAAAAAGAAACTCTTGTAAGAAAGAAAAGATAATGTTCACTCCCCCGGACTTTTGGTGTGCACCCCTATTTATAATGTATGTAGAGGTGCCAACAAAAAATCTCATGCCCTTTCCTCATCAAATTCTCATGCCCCATCAGCCAATCTCATGCCTCATCAGTAAAAATGAGATATAGACTTAATCCAAGAGGTACCTTAAAATAGAAGGACTCTTCAGACTAATTCTACGTAGTTTTTCTATGAAGAGTCGCGATGCTTCATTTTTGACACCACCCTTTCATCCATTAGATCATGAAACAAAGCCATCCAATGGCTCCAAAAAGGGATGCCCATTCAGCAAGAAGGCATGGAGATAAACTTTGAATAGTCAAAGTCCCAAGAGACTTTGACTTAGTCCAAGAGACATCAAGGAGGAGTAAGCAGCATGGAGTCATGGGTGGCAAGGGGTCTTGGGCGACAAAACATCCTGGATGAAAAATTTAAAAGGAAAAGGAAGTATTTCATCTATAGAAGGACTCTTCTGCACCCCATATCAGATGTCCATACCAATTAAAAAATATTTACGCCACATAGCATATCAAAAAAGTCAAGAAGGTAGGTGCCATCTTATTCCATGCACCAAAGAGTCCTTTGCGCATGAAAGACTTCCCACGCGCAAGAGAGAGACTCTCTAGCATGTGGGATGCAGGTATGTGGCACCCAATCTGAAGCCCAATCAATCTAGGTTAATCCAACTCAAGACCAAATCTTATTTGGCTCAAATCAGATCTTAATTAGTCCAAATTGGAAGCTGATTCGAATCCAATTCGAATCCAGGTGCTAGGGTTTGCTATATGTGCTAGCATATTCATCTTTCAAATATTGTCTAATCTAATTAGACCCTTAATCAATTTTCTTTGTGTGTGACCCATTGGGTTTCACATCTAACCAATAGTGAGTCAGGGTGTGATTTGACCTAATCTGGTTAGAACTCAACCAAACCGATTTAGGTCAAAACTAGCCAACCCAATTTGATTTAATTTAGAACACTTTCTAATTTAATGATCAAATTAAAATTTTAATTTGATCAAACCCACAAGACATGATTGACGTCTAGCAACGTATCATGACTATCCGAAAGATATGAAATTTTGATGGAAATACCAAAAATACCCTTCAGTGAAAATTACCATGCAACTAGATCCTTCGATCTTTCTGCATCCTGAATATGACTCTGGTTATGAAAATATGTCAATCCCAATATCATATTCATTTCTCTTTCAATCTTATGATAATTATTCATTTAATGAAACATTAGAAACCATTTCTAATTTTCATCATGCTTTGATCAAAGTCTTCCTGAATCATTATTTGTTTAAAGCAGGTAGGATGCTATTTCCTCTTACCAGGAGAGATCGATTCCTTGTTAACCTACTCACAATCTTCATATATATAATCTACCATATCCAGATCATCCCGTACATAATTAAGTCATGAATGAGTATGAACCAAAATATGGATTTATATATATAAAATTCTATGGTAGTTTCAGGTCAAAGGATTACATGCACAAATTTCTCTATGAGAACCATCTATTGACATGTAGATAAGACTCTATTAGATACTCAATTTGGATCAATTCAGTGAACTTATTCTCTAATCAGCAACCACATTCTTGTATTAGTGTCATACACAAGTTATTGTGAGATCAATCATCCTCTTAATTGAGCATATAAAGAATGTGCTAGTCTTACCGAAAAATATTGATCCCTAACTCAATGTCCCATCGACTAGAAATATTTAAATTAGGGTTTTAAGATTTTAGGTCTCACTAGTATGATCTCATCATAGTCCTAAAACCATAGTCCTAATTTATAGAGTTCATCATAATCTTAAATAAATAATAAGACACTGCATATGAAGAAATAAATGCCTTTATTTATTAAAAATGTCATTACATGAGTCTGGAAGACAAAGAACATCCCAAAAATAAATTGGCTTGAGGGTATATTCCTTTCAATCTCCCACTTGCACTAAAGTCAATTGCCCTTATATTTTAATCCCATACAATCAAGGTGGCAATCAAACAGTTGTAGTGGTAAAGTCTTAGTGAATGGATCTGCTATGCTATTCTTTGTATCCACTTGTTCTATGACCACATCTTGTCTTTCAATAATTTCTTGAACGAGTTGGAAGCATCTCAGAATGTGTTTGGATTTATGATGAGACCTTGATTCCTTTGCTTGAGCTACAGCTCCAGTATTATCACAGTAAAGTGGTACTAGATTCTCAATTTCAGAAATAACACCTAATTCAGTGATGAACATCTTCATCCAGACAGCTTCCTTGGTGGCTTCACTTACAGCTATGTATTCTGCTTCAGTGGTTGAGTCAGCTACAGTTGGCTGCTTAGTACTCTTCCAACTCACTGCTCCACCATTTAGAATAAAGACATACCCTGAAATGGATTTGCTATCATCTGGGTCTGATTGAAAACTAGAGTCAGAATATGCTTCTTATATAGGATCAGAACTACCATATACAAGAAAAATATCTTTAGTCCTTCTTAAGTACTTAAGAATATTTTTCACAGCTTTCCAATGATTCTCTCTTGGATCGGCTTGAAATCTACTTACAATGCCTAAAGCATAAGCAACATCAGGCCTTGTACATAACATGGCATACATTATTGATCCTACAATCGAAGCATAAGGAATATAACACATTCTATTTCTCTCTTCTGGTGTCTTTGGAGATATTTTTTTAGAGAGATGTATGCCTTGACTCATGCATAAATAACCTCTTTTACTCCCATCCATACTGAATCTTTTTAGTATTAAGTCAATGTATCTTGATTGGGACAAACCTAGCATCCTCTTAGATCTATCTCTATAGATCTTTATTCCTAGTATATAGGATGCTTCTCCTAAATCTTTCATGAAAAACTTATTTGATAGCCATAATTTGACTGATTGTAACACAGAACCAAGAATACTATTGTTCTTCTACTAGTTTTCTTGTACACACATGGTTCATCCACATTCTTGATAAAACCAAATTCTTTTATTGTTTTATCAAAATGGATATTCCAACTCCTTGATGCTTGCTTTAATCCATAAATGGATCTCTTAAGTTTGCATACCTGATTTGGTCTCTCATTTGACTCAAATCTTTATGGCTGTAACATATAGACTTCCTCCTCAAGGAGACCATTAAGGAATGCAGTCTTTACATCCATTTACCATATTTCATAGTCCTGATATGCTGCTATAGTAAGCATAATCCAAATAGATTTGAGCATGGCAACAGGTGAAAATATTTCATCATAATCAATCCCTATTTTTGCCTAAAACCCTTAGCCACCAATCTGGCCTTATAGGTTTCAATTTGACCATCAGCTCCAATCTTTTTCTTAAAAATTCATTTGCATCTAATAGGATTTATATCCTCTGGTGCATCCACCAAAGTCCATACTTTGTTGGTGTGCATGGATTTTATTTCGGATTGCATGGCAGCCAACCATTTGTAAGAGTCCTTACTTTTAACTACTTCCGTATAGATCAGAGGTTCGTCATTCTCAATGACTTAGGCTTCATTGTTCTCAATAATGAACCCATACCTTACAGGTGTATTTCTTACTCTTTTAGACCTATGGATAGGAGTTGTGTGTTTTGATTCTTTTATGTGATTATATGATTGAGAAATTTCTATTTGATTTTCTTGAACTTCACTAAGTTCAATATTTCTGCCACTGCCCTTTTCTAGGATAAATTCTTTTTCCATGAAAATGGCATGCCTACTTACAAATACCTTTTGTTCAGTAGGATGGTAGAATAAATATTCTATACTATTTCTAGGATATCCTATAAATAGACATCTGTTTGATCTAGCATCAAGTTTATGTCCAAAATTTCTTTTGACATAAACTGGACAACCCCATATCTTAAGATACTTAAGATTAGATTTTTTAACGGAGAAGAAAGCTTAGATAAGGAAATGTGTCTGAAGGGTCCTATTTATAGATAGAGCTTGTAATAGATTGATGGTGACAGCCATAATAGAATATCAGTAGGCCATTTAGGCCACTCATAGTTTGTTATGGAGAGTGACCTATCATTTGTCATGACTTGTTGGTGGTTGGATATTATTTACTGGAGTTCAGATGGAAGGTGGGATGCTTCCAAGCTTGATCGTGAGTCATTTGTATTAAGGTTAAGCTATTGAAGCTTAGGATCGAATGGACTAAGTTTGAAGATCAGCCTTCATATGGAGAGTGATGAGTTTGTAGATCAAATTTTGGATCCAAACTATGGTAGAACTATTTCAACTGCTTTTGGAAGCTCGGCCATCTTCAAGATTGGCTGATGATGAAAGCTGATACTTTGGTTTGAAAGAACTTGAGATTGGAAGGGACTAATCGATTCCTTAATTAAAACTACGGCCAAATTGCTTTAATTACTTTGATGAAGTTCAGCCAGTGCCCAAGGTCGGCCCAGAGTCAGGATTAGAATACTGAGGTTCAATGATTATGAAGTGGTTGTTGCTTATCTTAGACTGAAGATCGGAGTCAAGTAGATGACAAGTTCTTCTATTGGCTCAAGTTTGTGTTAAATGAGTGCCCTAGAAGCCATATTGGCCGACACCTGTAAAATACATTCTAGGAATTTTTTATAATTTTGACTTAAAATTAATAAAAAAATTATTTTCTATCATATTGTGTATTTAAAGTATTTATGATACGTCCATTAAGTTAACGGGCATGATAACACATATTCTCAAGAGTTGAGAATTTAAGGCATATGTTATCATAATTAAATCATAAACTATTTTTGATTGTAGGATCATCACGAGGATGGGGGTCGATCTAGAAGATCGATGTATGATTACTTTCTTAGGATAGATAAGTCTTAAGTCTACGATGTAGAGACACTGGATCAAGAGTATAGGTACTTGTTGAGACAAAGGCACTGTGATCATCTCGAGCAGTCATAAGGGAGTCTACCTTCTCATCGATGACTAGCTTGATGCTGCAGTTGTATGTCTGATTCTTTGATCTGAGGTGTATCAATAGTTTATCTTGAGTGCGTTATAGTTTGACCATACCATAACTTGATCTCCTAGCCATTTGGAACCCTGAGATGTATGTTGGTTATAGCATGTTCATTGTAGGAATTGGATTGCACCAATAGAAAATCTATCAACCTCAGTAGAGGACAAGTAGTTCTATGATGATCATGAGATCGAGTCCTTATGCCCATGGCCATGGTAGTGTGAATTAAAAGAATAGAGTTTCTATTAAGGTTTCACATCATACTCGAATCAATTGATTCACTCATATGAAGGATGTTAGGTCTGATAAGTTCACCTTGACCTTGATCCTATCTCATGATAGAAGAACCCAATCACATAGGTAGCTACATCGAAAGATTTGTATTCGATTCTAATGGGTTGCCACCATATACTACTAGGTGTCACTAGTGGATTTTGGGATCAATTAGAATTATCTTATGATCGATGATTCTAATTGGATGAATCAAAAAAGTTCTGATCCACCGAAAGGTATTTTGATGATGTCGATGATGGAGATCATGACATATTTCATTACCATATAGAACTAAACCTAACTAGATCACACAAACAAGAGTTTGGGTCTGGATGTCATCTATTAGGCTAACCTAGTTCGATTGATTTGGATTAGATCCAATCAAATTCAAGAAAATCATGCTAGCACACGATTAGACCTGAATTTCTCCTTCTGTTGTCTTTTTGGCTCATCTCGATCGAGTCAAATTAGATTAGGCTCATCCAAAAATCCTATAAGGAATTGTCCTGATCTGACTGAAGCTTATCTTGATCAGACTAAGGCTTGTCTTGACTAGTTCAGGGCTTGTCTTAATTCCATGTGATGGAAACTGGACATGACCCAGATTTGCAAGAAAGAAGGGATTGGGGCGTGTGTCCCCTGGAGATTTTCTAAGGGCATGCACCCCTAGATGATTTTGCATGGAGATAAGGGTGCATGCCTCCTTTGGCAATATGCCCAATATGGATAAGGTGGAGGTGCCCCATTCAAATGGGATTTGACTGGGTCAAAGAGTTTTGATTAGATCAAAAAGCTTAGAGATAAGCCTTGCGCCAAGCCCTCTTCCTTATCCATTATTGGCACCATTTTTATGGCATTTTGGGTGACAAAAACCAGATGGAAATCTAGTGTTGGGCGTGGGATTTAGCCTAGAGTCCTTTTGCTTTAAGCAAACAAGTTGCTTAAAGCTGCAGGATTCCAAGGTGGCATAGAAGTCTATAAAAAGACCCCTACGCCTTAGGCTTTCTCATCCTAGATTTACCACGCCCAGGCTCTGCTAAATTATCCATCTTCCATGCAACACCTCCTGATCCTCTCCCTCTTCTTTATGCCCAAATGGTTGGGCGAAACGATGATCAAAAGTTGAGAGTGCTGCTGCAAAGATCGAGTCAAGAAGATCCTGATCATGGGATGAACATGCTGCCTTGAAGATCAAGTTCAAAGGCTTCACAGATCAATTCTAGATCTGCTCTTTTGAGATCAGATCCAAAAGGCGAGGTCATTCAGATCCTACCTGAGTGAACTTTGGTAGAGGCTAGGCACATGCATGTGCATGGTTTAATCAGAACTTCGGATCATTCATCAGATCATCTCAACGGATAAATGGTTTAGCCGATCGGGTAACATTAGATGTTACTATTTTATTTTAATTTTAGATTTTTATTCAGATCAATCTAATCAGATTTGAGAACTCTTAGATCTAATTGGATCTATAAGAAAAAAACTTTTGAAATTTTTGCTTTAGATCTGGTCAGATCATATCGATCCTACAGCAGGAACTAGATGTTCCTTCAACTGGCATCAGAGCCAGTTTGCAATTCTTTAGATCTATTTAGTTTTGATCTAAATTTTTTTTTTTTATGTGATCTGATAATTTAGATTTCAGATGTTACATGAGATGTAACCAAATCTAAAATTAGTAGGTGCATCTAAAATTTTCATGTATGTGATATATATGATGCATGTCTAGACTAGTTTTAATAGATTTATGCCATGAATAGTCTAGATTAAAATTTTTATGATATGATCATTTAAATTTTTATTTTTAGATATTACATGAGATGTAATTAGATCTGAAACATGTATTTATGTGTTTAAATTTTATACATAAGATGTATGCAAAGCATGTGTAGGTAAGATCTTTAATTGTATATGAGATATATATTTTAGATCTAACTATTTTGTAGTATAGTTCATATTTTGATTAAGGCATTCCCCTTCGCTGCCCGATCATAAGAGTAAGAAAAGTTTAAAGACCCTCTCTTTCTATTCGATGGGGTGCTCAGTTTAAAGATCCTCTCTTTCCATTCGATGGGGTGCTCTTATGACATGTAGGGGTGCTGTGTATTTATCTTTAATCAAAAATCAAAACTTACTTTTCTATAAAATCCTAGATCCTGAAATTCTAGAATCTTTGATGCATGTTTTATTTTATGAACCCTTGAATTTAATTAAGAATTAAGTTTATAAAATTAATTAGATCTAAAAATTATGAATTTTCAGACCTATGACACCTTCATAAAATATGGGTTTGGATATGGGTAGCTCAATTAGGTCAAGCGGTTGATCAAACCGAATCAAGAGTTGGTTAAGTAGGATCAAGAGTGCTTAGATTTGACCAGCCCATTAGATGTAAGTCTCAGTCAAGGTTGACTCACGATCACATATGGTTGATCAATTTAAGACCTAATTTGGCTCCATGGTTGGAGCCTTTATTATAGGCTATCCTAATCAATTCTGGTTAGATAAGTCGGTGTCTAAGATAAGTATGGTAGATACAATCGGTGGTCTTTAATTAGGAGCTACTCAACCTGAATGCATTCATGGTGAGTTAATGGCATATCCCTCCCACCGATCTCACTTACCTAGCCAATTGAATTGATCCAGTTCTAATTTGAGGTGGCTAACGATTCGAGCTAACCCATGCCACTAGATTAGTCATAATTGTTATGACTAAGTCAAGTCTAAGAGACCTAAATCAAATATTTCTAAGAAAATATTAAGTCATTGATCTTCCATCATTGTAGTTGTATAGGCCCTTCCTAGGGTTGATTGTTCTCGGCTAGATATAGTGGTTCGATTGCACCGGAAAGATGCAACCACATCTATTAGGCATAGGATGCTATGGATTAGAGGATGGGTTGGACTCAATATTTTGGATATAATGAGAGTCCTAATTTAGAATCCAGTTCATGCAAACGGTGGGTCTGGCTTAACTAAGGAGTGGAGCAATATTCCGGGCATGGTGAGCTTCATGAATTAGAGATCAAATTTTAGTGCACCATGTTTAGAAAAATATTGGACAAGAATTGTCCACTCATCGGTTGACCCATCATCAATAACTATTAGATGAGGTGGTGAGCTAGTCGGTGGGACCGCACTACCCATTAAAAGTCATTAATCATGGAGACTTTCACATCTCTGCAAGAAAGTATAGGGATCCGAGAAAATAGAAGAAGCTTAAATTTATTTAAAATAAAACTTCTAAATAAATTGGTCAAGTCAAATTACAAGTCTAACCACAAATGTTGACTCTCTGCAAGAATATGTCTGCATCAAACCCTCTAGCCCGAATCCTAGATACCACAGACTGACCAAACCCAATTATAAGGATTGACTCTGAAACTTGAAAATCATTTTGAGTTTCGAAAAGCTATCCTATATACCAAATCAGAAAATTTCCACTCTTCTAGCCTATCTGACTATTGATTAGAGAGCATCTCATGAAAAGTGGTTTGACGATGATAACAAAGTTAGGTGCTACATGTTGGGCTCAATGTCTGATGAGTTATAGCACCAACATGAGGATATTAGGACTACACGCCAAATGTTGGCTCATCTACAAGAGTTGTTTGATGAACAGAGTCGCGCAACATGTTACCAAGTCTCGAGGAGACTTTTTAAGGCGCAGATGCATGATGGGCAGTCAGTCTAAGATCACTGCCTGCTGATGATCAAGGACCTAGAAGAGCTTCAAAAGGTCGATGTCCTAATGGACAAGGACCAGTAGATTGATGAAATCTATAGTCCTTGACTGATTCATATGGACAGTTTATTATAAACTTCCATATGAATAAGCTCCAGTGCACCTTAACTGAGTTGATGAATATGCTAGTTACTGCTGAGCAAACTTTGAAGGATTCAAAGAGCTCTTGTTGTGGAGCAGACTTCTACCAAGAGAAAGTCTTTTGAAGAAAAGAAGTCTACAAAGAAGTAGAAGATAGAGGGAAAGAAGAAGAAGGGCGAGTTGAAGAAGAAGGCCATGGAGAAAAAAAACTGTTTTCACTGCAACTTCAATGGTCATTGAAAGTAGAATTGCCCTGCATACTTGGCCAGCCTGAAGAACAAGAAGGATGCAGGTCCTTCTGGAGGCATGCCCATCATTGAGACTAATCTTACGATTTCTTTTGCATCCAGTTGGGTGCTTGACTCTAGTTCTAGTGCTCACTTATGCACTTCTATACAAGGTCTTGAGTAGAGTAGGAGGCTGAGGGATGGTGAGATAATTCTGCGCATCAAAAATAGAGCAAGAGTTACTATTGTGGCCATGGGAACCTACCCTCTATGATTATCATCTGGAGTTATCTTAGTACTTAGGAATTGTTATTTTGTGCATGCTACGAGCAAGAATTTAATTTCTATTTCGTGTATAGCAAAAGAGAACTATGTAATTAGTTTTTTTAAGGACCTCTAAACAATTCTTTTTGAAAGAAATAAAATTGTAAGTGGTTTCTTAATTAATGATCTCTATCAGGTACATGTAGATGTCTTTATTTTTAATGTCGAGCAAAACATGAATTCCATAGGATCAAAATGACCTAGGGGTAGTATCAATGAAAAATATCTATGGCACCTTAGGCTAGATCATATAGCTGAAGATAGGATTAACAAATCAGAGAAATTCAAACTAGTGGATCCATTGACTTTAGAGTCTATCCGATTTGTGAATAATGCCTTCAAGGGAAAATGACCAACCTTTTTTTTATAGGACATGGGGAAAGGACCACAGACCTACTTGCACTGGTACATATAGATGTGTGCGGCCCATTTGATGTGCTGGTCAGAGGCAACTTTATCTACTTCATTATTTTTACCGATGATCTATCTTAGTATGGGTATATGTACCTGATGCGACACAAGTCTGAAGCCTTTAAAAAGTTCAAAAAATTCAAACATGAAGTAGAAAAGTAAACCAGAAAGCTCATTAAGGTTTTTCGATTAGATCGAGAAGGTGAATACCTTAGTCAGGAATTTCTAGATTATCTCAAGGATAATGGCATAGTCTCATAATGGACTCCATCTGGAATGCCTTAATTCAATGGAGTTTTAGAATGGAGAAATCAAACCCTATTATTAAATATGGTCCGATCCATGATGAGCTTCACGAACCTTCTTGAACTTCTTTGGGGATATAGTTTAATCACAGCCATTTATTTATTGAATAGAGTTCCATCTAAAATTATTCCTACCTCACCGTATAAGATATGGCATGATAAGAAACTAAGTCTGAGTCATCTTAAAATTAAGGATTGTCTAGCCCATGTCAAGAGACAGTAGGTGGACAAGTTAGAGTCTAGGTCCCTTAGAGCTCGATTCATCGAATATCCTAAAGAGTCATTAGAATATTACTTGTTGCTCAAGGATGGCCATCCAAGCGAGGGGGGATTGGGTATTTCAAAAACTAAATACCTAATGTACAGATTTTAATGATTTAAACTACGTAATGCACATACAATAAATAATATAATCTTGAATGTAAAGAGTAATGGAAAGATAAAAGATATAAAGAATAACAATAGTAAGCACAAGGACAAACATAAATTTTATAGTGGTTCGATGTCAAACTCAGTACCTACGTCCACTCCCCAAGTAAACCACTTAAAAATTCAACTATAATTCTCAACAAGAATTATAGTCTAATTATTTTTCAGGCTCATAATCAAATTCAGTTGATATTTCTTGGCTCACCAACCAAAATCATACAAGATTGTTTTACGGGCTCACAATCAATCCAGTTGGTTTCCCCCAGATTATCAATGAAAATCATACAAGATTATTTTTTGGGCTCACAATCAATCCAATTGGTTTTTCTTGGATCACCAATCAAAACCTCATAAGTAATTATTTTTTTTCTGGGCTAACAATCAACCCCGATTGATTTTAACTTGGCTTACCAATCAAATCATTACAAATGTTCAACTCAAGGCTTGGACCAACCTAAGTTTCTCACCCCAAGAAACTTGAAATAAAATGTAAAAATATAATTAAAACAAACTCTTTAAAACCTAAGAGAAGAAAACTGAGTTGCTTTGCTTATAGGCTTGATTTCTTCTTCTTGAATGATTAAGAGATGGTGAGGCTCTTTGATTCTCAACTTGATCACTTCCTCACTTCACTTCACTCTTGCTCTCACTTGCTTGAGGATGATTTATAGTGGAAGGATAAAGGATAACTCTAAAAGCAACTCCTCTTCTCTTTTCAGCTCACTCTTTTTGGTTTCTCAATGAATACTCAATAAAAGACTCCAAAAAGCTTCACTCCAATGCTTCAAAGATTTTTTATATATCCATAAGGTTTTTCATCATTTTTTAACATCTGGAAAGTCTTTAGAAAGAGATCTAGCCATTGGAGATAAGAAAATAGCCTTTGGAAAGCTCATGGGATGAAAAAGCTATAGATCTAAAAACTAGCCGTAATAGTCACTTTATGGGGGAATGTTAAAAATTAAATTTACCTGCAAATTTTTGGCAATTAAAAATATTCATTGCTAATTAAGCTTCTTTCAATTTTGTCAATTTCAAATTTTGATATGGGAAGCTTAAAATATCATGCTGAATTTCAGTGTAATTTCATTTGAAAACATGATACATAGAGGAGAGCATATTGTTCTTTAAAATCAAAATATTCAAGTCATGATATAAATTTATTGTAAGCATCAAAATTAATCAATTGTACATAAGAAATATATCAAGTAAGGAATTATCATATGCATACATATTAATTTATGGATTTAAGCGATCAAAATAATTTTAACAATTATTGGTGGTATGATGAGAAAGATTTAAATTTTACCAAACATCATGATCCATCTAACTTTATTTTCAAGGTATCCATCCATAATAATCTTTTAATTTTATTTCATTGAATCCTTGGTATACCTATAAAATTATTTACTAAATTTTGGTACCCAAGTCATCTTGGGTCCATGAAGGTTAGAGCTTATGATTCCTTTTGGAATCCAAATTTATTTAATTAAAGTTTAGCTATTTCTTTTAATATTTATTTAAAAATTTTATGATCAACTTTATTACATTTAAAGTACTTAATTGAATAATTTTCAGTTGAAGCTTTGTTGAGCATATTTTTATCAAACTTTTATTTTTTTATTGAATCATAACCAATTCCAAATTTATCAAAAATAGCTCTTTGATTATTTAAAATGATTTGAAGCTTTTGAGATCCAATTGTAAACTTTTCAATCATGGACTTCAAGCTTTCAATCTCTTTCTTTAGTTTAACATTTTCTTCCAAAAGAGATTTTTCAAATCTGCTCTTTTTCTTTAGCAAAAAATCTTAATATATTAAGTTCTTCTTTCAACAAAAGATTTTTTTCAATCATAGATTTTTTAGATTTAACCATATTCTCCTTTTCCTTAGAGTTTCAATTACTTCCAAAAAATTCTTCCTTTTCTTTGGCCAAATATTCATATCTTTCAAAGATCTTTTTTACTCAAGATTTTGTTTTTTTCTTTAACCAAAGAAAGATTAGACTTTTTAATCTCTTTGTTTTTTAGTCTTAACTTTTTAAATTCATGCATTAAATCATTAAAGGCCTCAAACAACTCATTAAAAGTAAAATCAAAAGAATTCTCAAGATTTACCTCATCATCATTGGTCATGAGGCAAGGATTTGTAGTTCTTTCTTTTCTTTTCTCATTTTTCTTTTTCTTGCTTTGCTGCTCCTTAATTGATGCTTTCTTCTTTCTTTGTTTCTTGTGAGCTACAAGGCAAAAGTTGGGGTGAACTTCCTTCTCTTCATGGGAGCTTGATTCTTCTTTTTGATTTACTCTTTCATAAGTCATTTCCAATCTCTGCAATATTTGATTTGCTGAAATACATAAAGAAACTACATTAAATATATTTATGTCTAATGAACAATAAAATAAATTATTATCTTAGTATTTATTTGAATCATATCTTTATCATGCTCTTTCAATGCTTTGGGGTTATGTAAGCCATCAATTATAATCTTCCATAAATTATAATCATATGCTCGTATGAAGATGTGCATGCGTTCTTTCCAATAACTATAATTTGAGCTACTAAAAAGTGGGAGTCTATAGAATGGCCTTCATTAAAAAGAGATTTTATTTTAGATTGCCAATATCTTTAGCTCTTGCTCTGATACCACTTGTTGCTCAAGAATTGCTACCCAAGAGGAGGGATGAATTGGATATTTCAAAAATTAAATAACTAATGTATAGATTTTAATAATTTAAACTAAGTGATGTGCATACAATAAATAATATAATCTTGAATATAAAGAGTAATGGAAAGAAAAAAAATGTAAAGAATAACAACAATAAGCACAAGCATAAATATATAAATTTTATAGTGGTTCGGTGTCAAACTCAGCACCTACGTCCACTTTTCAAGTAAACCACTTGAGAATTCAACTATAATTGTCAACAAGAATTTTAGTCCAATTATTTTTCGAGCGCACAATCAAATTCAGTTAATTTTTATCGACTCACCAACCAAAACCATACAAGTTTATTTTTCAGGCTCACAATCAACCCAGTTGGTTTTTTCCAAATTATCAATCAAAACTATACAAGATTATTTTTTGGTCTCACAATCAACCTTATTGGTTTTCCCCAGATCACCAACCAAAATCTCACAAGTGATTATTTTTCTTTGGACTAACAATCAACCCTAATTGATTTTAACATGGCTTACCAATGAAACCACTACAAATGTCTAACTTAAGAGTTGGACCAACCCAAGTTTCTTACCTCAAGAAACTTGGAAAAAATATAAAAATATGATTAAAACAAACTCTTTAAAACCCAAGAGAAGAAAACTGAGTTGCTTTGCTTGTAGGCTTGATTTCTTCTTCTTGAATGTTTGAGAGATGGTAAGGCTCTTTGATTCTTGACTTGATCACTCCCTCACTTCACTTCACTCTTGCTCTCACTTGCTTGAGGATGATATATAGTGGAAGGACAAAGGATAACTCTAAAAATAACTCCTCCTCTTCTCTTTTCAACTTATTCCGTTTGGTTACTCAATGAATACTCAATAAAACACTCCAAAAAGCTTCACTCCAATGCTCCAAAGGTTTTCTTATATATCCTTATGATTTTTTACTACTTTTTGATATTTGAGAGATCTTCAGAAAGAGATCTAGCCATTGAAGATAAGAAAATAGTCGTTGGAAAACTCATGGGATGAAAAAACTATAGATTTGAAATCAAGCCATTACAGTCGTCAGGTCAGCTTAATTTTTGACTGGATCAGCTCAGTCCACATTGGATCGACTCAGTTGAAAACTAGGTTGGCTCAATCTTCTAGGTCTTGAAAATCTGACTTTCTGCACTTTCTATTATTTGCTTTCACTAAGAGTAGGTCGGCTCAATTCTAGACTAGTTCAGTCCAGTTTACATGCCATACGTGCCAAAGACTGTTTGTGATCCTTTCTTCTCTAAATTAATTTATAGGCTAGACTTGTCTTTTTATCTTATTTTAATCTTTATTTAGATGGATGGAAACACTTAGAGTTTGTAAGCTTTTGAGATTTACAACTACACATCCTCACAAATAATGTTAATAATTTAATAATCTATACTTAAATCTCTTTGTCATCATCAAAATCAATCTTTAAGTCAACATTACTTCTGTCTTCCTAAAGACCACAATATGATTATAAGTCGACATGCCATTTTTCTTGAAAAATAGTTTATTCAAAATGGTGGAATCGAAAGATAGATTAAGCTCAAGGAGAAAGTCTCCAAAGGGCAACGAGCTAAGGAACCTATGGAACACAGTCAGTCTGAGCCAATCCATACACTACCTCCTTCACCTCATAGGACAAATAGAATTTTTCATCTATTAAGAAGTACTTAGGTACTATTTCAGAGGATGTAGAGAAAATGTTCCTTACAGAAAATGAGGTTCATGGTAATGATCCCAAAACCTATGACGAGACGATATTAGATATTGACTCCAAAAAATGGTGAGAGATAATGAAGTCAGAGATTGATTCAATACACTCAAACCAAGTCTCGACCTTAGTAAATCCATCTTAAGGTATAGTACCTATTGGATGTAAATGGATCTTCAAGAGAAAGATAGATGTAGATGAAAATATGGAGACATTCAAGGCTAGGTTAGTGGTAAAAGGATATAGTTAGCGTGAAGGCATTAACTATCAGGATACCTTCTCGCCAGTGGTCATGCTTAAATTCATCCACATATTGCTTGCTATTGCAGCTTATTTTGATTACGAAATATGGTAAATGAACATAAAAATAGCATTCCTAAATGGATATCTTGAGAAAGATATTTATATGGAATAGTCCTATGATTTCACATCTAATGATGGTGATCATAAAGTCTACAAGCTGCAAAGGTCCATTTATGGATTTAAATAAGCATCTTAGAGCCGGAATGCTCATTTTAATGATATGATTAAATCATTTGATTTCATCAAGAACAAAAAGGAACTATGTATTTTCAAAAAGGTCTGTGGGAGCACTATTATTTTTCTCGTACTGTACGTGGATGACATCCTCCTAATTAGGAACGACATTCTCATGTTGACCTCAGTTAAAGTATGGTTGTCGAAAGAGTTTTCTATGAAAGTCCTGGGAGAAGCATTCTTCATTTTAGGAATTAAGATCTATATGGATAGACCGAAGAGGATGCTAGGTCTCTCATAGAAGATATATGTAAAGGAGGTGCTATCGAGGTTCAGCATGAAAAATTCCAAGAGGGGACTAGTGCCCTTCAGACATAGCATTCATCTCTCTAAAAAGATGTGCTCCAACACACCGAGTAGATTGAACGCATGAGCAAGATCCCTTATACTTCGGCAATAGAAAGTCTCATGTACACCATGCTATGTACACGACCTAATATTGCACATGCTGTGAGTGTCACGAGCAGGTGTATTAGTCAAATTCAGACGAGGTGCACTGGACTTCTGTAAAATATATCCTTAAATACTTGAGAAGGACTAATGATATGTTTCTAGTCTTTGGTAATGGAGAACTCTAGGTCCAAGGGTATACAGACTTAGACTTTATATCTGATATAAATGATCGAAAGTTGACATCTAGTAGTCTATTCTTATGTTGGGTGGTGCTGTAAGCTGAAAGAGTTCCAAGCAGACCATGATAGCAGACTTTACTATGGAACTAGAATATATCGCTACCTTGAAAGCTACAAAGGAGGTATTCAGGTTCAAAAAGTTTGCCACGGAGCATGGAGTGATGCCATCAAATGCCATCCCTCTATACTACGACAACAATGGCACCATAGCCCTAGCTAAGGAGCCAAGGTCTCATTAAAAATTTAAGTACATCGAGAGGTGATATCAACTCATTCGTGATTACCTCAAGAAGGGATACATCGAGGTCAAGAGAGTCGACACCATAGATATTGTTGATGACCCACTGACGAAGCCGTTGAGTCAATAGAAGATTGAAGCCCATCTCAAGAAAATGGGACATAGATTTATAATCAATTGACTTTAGGTCAAGTTAGAGTTTGTTAGATGAGTGCCCTAGAAGGCAGACTGACCGACACTTGTGAAATACTTTCTAGGAGCATTTTTATAATTTTAATTTAAAATTAATTAAAAAAATATTTTTTATCATATTGTGTATTTAAAATGTCTGTGATACATCCATTGAGTTAACGAACATGATAAAATATATTCTCAAGAGTTGAGAATTTAAAACATGTGTTATCATAATTAACTCATAAACAGCTCTCGGTCATAAGATCATCACAAGAATGGTGATCGATTTGGAAGATCAATGTACAATTACTTTCTTAAGATAGATGAGTCTTGAGTCTATGATGTGGAGTCATCAAAATGAGAGTATAGATACTTATTAAGAATAAGGGCACTGAGCGTGACCACCTCGAGCAGCCATAAGAGAGTTTACCTTCTCATTGATGACTAGCTCAATGCTGTACTTGTGTGTCTGGTTCTTTAACCTGAGGTGCATTAGCAGTTCATCTTTAGTGTATTATAGTTTGACTATACCATAACTCGGTCTTATAGCCATTTGAAATTCTAAGATGTACGTTGGCTATAGCATGTTCATTGTAGGAATTTGATCGCACCATTAGAGGATCTATCAATCTCGATAGAGGAGGAGCAATCTTTTGATGATCATGAGATCGAGTTCTTAAGCCCATGGCCATGGCAGTGTGAATTAATAGAAAGAAGTTTCTATTAAGGTTTCACATCAGACTCGAATCGAATAATTCATTTATATGATGGGTATTAGGTTGATGAGTTCACCTTGACCTTGATCCTATCGGAGCTCATGATAGAAAAACCCAATCACATAGATAGCTATGCTGAGAGGTTCGTATTTGGTTTTGATGGGTTGCCACCATATACTACTAGGTGTCACTAGTAGATTTTGGGATCAATTAGAATTGTCTTAATGATCGACGATTCTAATTGGATGAATCGAAAGAGTTTTGGTCCATCAAAAGATATTTTGATGATATTGATGATGGAGATCATGACATATCCCATTACCATTTAGAACTAAACCTAACTAGGTCACACAAATAAGGGTTTGGGTCTGGATATCATCAATTAGGCTAACTTAGTTTGATTGATTTGGATTAGATCCAATCAGGTTCAAGGAAATCATGCTAGCACATGATTGGACCTGACTTTCTCCTTCTGTTGTCTTTCTGGTTCATCTCAACCGAGTCAAATTAGATTTGACCCATCCAAGAATCTTGTATGGGTTTATCTTGGTCTAACTGGAGCTTATCCTGACCTTACCAAGGCTTGTCCTGACAAATTTATGGCTTGTCTTAATTCCATGTGATGGAAACTAGACATGACCTGGATTTGCAGGAAAGAAGGGATTGGGGCATGCTCCCGCTATAGATTTTCTAAGGGCACATGCTCCTAGATGATTTTGCATGGAGAGAAGGGTGCACGCCCTCTTTGGCCATGCACCCCATATGGATAAGGTGGAGGTGCCCCATTCAAATGGGATTTGACTAGGTTAAGGAGTTTTGATTAAATCAAAAACCTATAGATATAAGTCTTGCACCAAGCCCTCATCCATTATTGGCACCATTTTTATGGCATTTTGGGTGACAAAAACTGGATGAAAATCTAGTGTTGGGCATGAAATTTAGCCTAGAGTCCTACTTTAAGCAAACAAGTTGCTTAAAGCTACGGGGCTCTAGGATGGCGCAGGAGTCTATAAAAAGACCCCTTCACCTTAGGCTTTCTCATCCTAGATTTACCATGCCCAGGATTTGCTAAATTATCCATCTTCCATGCCTCATCTCTTGATCCTCTCCCTCTTCTCCACACCCAAAAGGTTGGGCAAAATGGCAATCAAAAGTTGAGAGTGCTGCTACAAATATCGAGTAAAGAAGATCCTGATCGTGAGACGAACGTACTGCCTTAAAGATCAACTTCAAAGGCTTCATAAATCAATTCCAAATCTGATCTTTTGAGATTAGTTCTAGAAGGAGAGGGCATTCAGATTCGACCAGAGTGGACTTTGGTAGAGGTTGGGCGTATGCACAGCTCAATCAAAACCTCGAATTATTCATCAAATCATATTAGTAGGTAAATGGTTTACCTGACCAAGTAACATTAGATATTACTATTTTATTTTAATTTTAAATTTTTATTCAAATTAATCTAATTAGATCTGAGAACTCTCAGATCTGATCGAATACATAAGAAAAATTTTTTGAAATTTTTGCTTTAGATCTGATCAGATTAGATTGATCCTATGGTAGGAACTAAAAGTTCCTTCAGTTTGTTTGGCCGAAATCCATAGTGTAGTCTTGACAAGATTTGCCATTAATAGGATAGAGTTAGAGGGTCGGAGATAAGGAGCTCAGCCAACATGCATGATTGGACATCAATAGAAGTTATTGTCATTTTTGGAATGGGTTGCCCTCAATTGAAGCTTTGAGTTTAGTCAAGTTTGGAGGCTGACCCTCTGAAGCTCATCAGGATGCGCAAAACTAACTTGACTAAACCTCTGATTGGAGTGTATTTTGAACATAAGATGGTGACCTACCAAGATCAGACTTTATCAAACTTCGGTGGAAGCTATTTTATCCTCAACACTTATCCCCCTACTCCCAAGTTCGAAGCTCAAATGAAGGGAGTACTATCATTTGCAATCGTCAAAGTCCCATTCAGCCTTTCCACCTTTAGGATGTGACATACTTTGGATTATTGATGAATATCATAAATTTATTAATAAAATATTAATTTATTAATTAATTTATATTTACTTTTAACAATTAAAATTTTTATTAATCTAATATAGAAAATATTATTACCAATAAAAAAGCTCATTTTTTTGTTGAAATGAAATAAATTTGGAGCAAATCTGATAAAAAATGACTCCAACATGAAGATTTGAAGGAAAAAATAAATAAAAGAAAACTAGTTCAACCAACCAATTCAGTTGAACCTGCCTCAGTTCAGCCCATGGTTCGGTCCACCCACAAGCTAGGTCCAATCAGCCCAGCGCCTAGGTCCAGACCACTCGCAAGCTAGGTCCAGCCGGCCTAGCGTAGATGGCCCACTCACTTAGCTCATTTCTCTCCTAGCCTGACATCACCATGATGTCAGAAAATCATGCGGTACATGATGGACCATAATAGTATTTGGTCCATTGTGGACCCTTAACAGGTCATGGCAAGGTTCCATCACATGAAAGCTAGACATATTTTCGTAGTGGTGCATAGTGCAAAATGATAAATTCAGGTGACACGGCACTCACTAATTCATTGTGGTCTTCACAAACGCCCAGTCCACAGCATAGTAATTGCATGATCCAATGGTTGTAGTGATTCCCGATCACGATCGGATGGATGGGGTTAATTTCTGCTTTAATTCAAAAAGCTGAGCGATCCACTGCACCACCGATGGTCCCAAGCGATCCAGTTGATGATCCAATGGCTAGTTCAAACCCAAAATTGATCCAACAGTTGATAGAAGTTCCCAATGCTGATTCACATGCCTAGAATGTGATCCATTGGCCTAATTTTCCAAATCAATACAATTGGATGGCCAACACTTATTTTGACTAAAATTGGGCTAATTAATGGCTTTTTTGGTAATTTTTGAAGCACCGGATTCTTATTTGATGGCTAGAATTCGTAGAACCTCACAGAAGACGTGATCCAGCGATTCTCACTTGGATTTTTCAATAAACACAAATCAATACTCTACTTTTAGTCCCACACTACTTGATAGCAGAAATTCCAGCCCTCCAACAACTATTTAAGGGTCCTAAGATTCCAGAGTTCAAGCATCCAATCAAGGTGAAGCCATGGTATAGGGTGGAAGCCAGGCTTTTAGTTGAAGGTTGCTTCGAAGTAGATGGTGCTGAGAGGAAGAGCCAGTCTTCTACACCATCCCCACACTGATGTTGATCCAAGATTAAGATCTTTATTCTAGTTTTTATTTCTTCTTCTTTTCTTTCCAATTCTTGTATTTAAATTTTGAATTTTAATTTTAATGCAAATTTTATTTCTTACTCTTTAAATTTTACTTGTTTAATTTTTATTGCTCTTTAATTTCATTACAAGTAGATGCTAAGATTTAAATAGTAGATCTTAGTACAAAATTTATTTTTTATAATATTTAAATTCTATTTTTTACTTATAATTTATTTTCTGACTTCAAAACTTTTTTCTTTTCTTTTCATAAAAATCAAAGATTTCAAAATTAAATCATTGCCTTCTTATGGATTCGACATGACTCACTAGTATCTACGTGCTTTTAATTATTTTAAAGAAGATAGAATTAAATTGATAAATATGATATTTTAACGATGATATCATGATCTATCAAGTTTTTGACACCGTTGCTGGGAAGGCATAAAAATTAGAATTTTTGGTTTTTTTGATTTTTCTTGTATTACTGTTTACTAACTTTCTTATTTATTTTGCAGGAAAAAGTGAAAAAGAATAAAATGATTAGGACAAGGAGGAAGCTTCCAATCCTCTTTGATGAGATCAATCCTAAATCTTTTATTATTATTATTATTATTTATTTTATCTTTTAATTAAATTAAAAAAATGTACTTAAACATAATTAAAAATCTCATGAAAAGAGTAGAAACCTTAATTGTTTAGAGCATCCATCATATTAGTTTTATTTCTATTTTTATTAGTAATTGTTGGAGATAAAGTAAGCATCTCAAATTTAATTAGTTTGATACATCTAATTTGGTTGCGTAGATCCCCCTGCTTGAAAAATTTTTATACATATTCATATTAAATCAATTTAAGAGCACAACCCATTAATCAAGATAATATGAAGATTTGATCATTCTTTCTTGGCTCACAAATAACTAACCAGCATCCATCATTGACCTAAGCCTCTAAATTAAAATCAATTAAGCATCAGCCCTAGGAACTCAAGCTCAATAGGATGAAATCCTAAGAGTTGAATCAAGTTAGGATTAGTTAATTTAACTGGTGTCTAAGGAAAGTGGTTTAAGGATTATATTCAGAAGGAAAGTGGTTACTTAATTTATTTCGTTAGCTTACCTGGCTAAGACAATTGATGACTAAGGCAAGCAACGAGGGCACTCCCATCGACCTTACACTTACCTGACCAGTTGAATGACTGATTCTTTACTTGAAGGACTTGAAGGTAACCTTGGTAGTTAGATAGATCTAGGATAACCCTTAGTCAAGATTGTTTGCCTAACTTATTTAGTAATTAACGTCAAATATAAATATAATTAATTCTTCTCTATCGTCTCTAGATTTAGGACTTCTTAGGACTCTTCCTTAGAACCCTCTTCTTTCTCTTCTCTTTTCTTCTCTCTAAAAATAAAATAAAATAAAATAAATATATATAAAGAAAAAAATTGAATTACATATTAGGGTTGCACTGGTATATGCATGGTAGGAGATTGCTATTACCTAACCTAGTTAAACTAAATTCTAAAATTGAATGACTGATTCATATAAAATTAGATAATCAAATGGCTAAAAATCCTGGAGAACTACCTAGGCAAATGAAAAAAGACTTTATTTCTTCCACTTATAATCCATCAACTTGTATCCACTTACCTAATATCCCTACTAGCCATTATGAAATCAAGTCGACCACAATCTAGATGCTCCTTTTCTTCTATGGGAACATCAATGAAGATCCTTATAAGCATCTGGATGAATTCTTAGAAATCTATTATACGATAAAAATTCAAAATTGTTTTGATGATGTCCTTCGACTGATCTTATTTCCTTTCTCATTAAAAGATAAATCCAAGTACTGGCTTGGCACAATAGGAAGACTAATTCAAACATGAATAGAGATGCAACATGAATTTCTTAAAATATTCTATCTCATAGGCCAAACCAACACCATGGGGCGAGCCATCACTAGATTTGCTCAGCTTTCAGGAGAACAAATTCACGAGTTATGGTAGAGACTTAAGAAACTTCTTAAAAAATATCCACACCATGGTCTATCTAAGTAGCAAATCGTTCAAGCTTTCTATGAGGGTTTAGGAAATCAATATAGATAAATGGTAGATGCATCCTGTGGAGGTGCATTCATGAGCAAAAGTAAGGATGAAGCTTATACCTTGTTTGAAACTCTAAGTGAAAATTCAATTAACCATGCTTCATTATCCTCTTCTAAAAGGTCAATTTCTCAACAAAAATGGATAAAAATTTATGAGATCAAACAACAGAACCTAGTACTAAGGCTGACTTGAACGTAATAGCTCAAAAATTAGATAAAGTCAACCTTCTTGCTCAGAAATTAGATCAATTTCTAACCCTAGGTCAACAAACTTCGACACAATACACACCACCTTCTAATTATCAGAAGATTTATTCTATTTATGCTAGCCCAATCCATCATATGAGTGAATATCCCATGGCCATATAGTTTTCGTCTTTCATCCAAGAACAAGTTCAAACTACTTAAGGCTACTCCAAATCAGTCAATGATCTATTTTCAAATACATATAACACAGGCTGAAGAAACCATCCTAATTTTTCTTGGAGATCGCAACAGACTCAAGCTCAGACCCAAACTCTACTAGTGCAAAATTATCAAAATAGGCTGCAATACAAGAACTATGCCTATAATAGAGGTCAAACTAGTCAGTCTTCCCAGCCACCGCATTATAATCTATCCTTATACCCACCTTCTCAACTGAACAATCTAGCCGATGATAAATTTAATCAACTATAATAATTAATTCTGACTCAATAATAATCTATCATTAGGCTAGAAGCTCAAATAAGATAATTAGCCGAGTCTAGCATGAAGAGAGAACCAGATCAATTACCAAGCCAATCGATTGCCAATCTTAAAGATAACCCACCAAATGCCTATCAACCACCTAGATTCAGTCATTAATCTAACGTCCCACCTAAGGTTTCATAACTATGCCCTTCTAAATGCTCCCAAGACCTAAGTGCTGATGGAGATAAAGGAGCAATTGCCAAGACCGAAAAGAATGTGGACTCACCCAGCCAGGCATAACCCTAACAAGTACTGTCTCTACCATCGTGACCACAGTCATGATACTGAAAAATGTATCTAGCTCCAAGACGATATCGAGGAGCTAATCATGAGGGGTTAATTGGATCGATTCCTCCAACATCGATCGAAAAGGAGGAAAGATTGGTCAAAAGCCCTACCACATTCCGAACCACCTCAAGGGGATGAGCTGCAAGGAGATTGACCTCTACTTGAAATCATTAACACCATCGCTGGGGGACATCGGCAAAAGGAGACCAGTGGATCGATAGAGCCAGCAAAGAGGCAGAGGACTGAAGAACCCATCGCTTTCACTAAAGAAGATGCACAGGTCTACATAATGATGCAATTATAGAAACTTTAAATATTGTTGATTATGATGTATACCATATTTTGATTGATAATGAAAGCTCTGCTAATATTTTATTTTACGATGCATTCTCTAAAATGTCTATACCTAACAATAGAATAGATCCAATAAGCTTTCCGTTAGTAGGATTTACCAGCGATATAGTACCAGTTGAAGGAATAATTACTTTGTCTATTGTAGCAGGTCAGTATCCAAAGCAATCAAAGGCCCAAGTTGATTTCTTAGTGGTGAAAGCTCCTACGGCATGCAATGCGATTCTTGGCCGACCTGGTTTGAATGCACTTCGAGCTATGGTTTTGACTTATTATTTGAAGATGAAGTTTCCAACTAATCATGGAGTTAGGAAGGTTAGGGGAGATCAAGCTTTAGCACAGCACTATTACACCATTGCCTTATAAGACAAAAGGTAGTCAGAATCCTATCCAGTGGATGGGCTTGATACTCGTGATGATTTGACTAAAGTGCGAGGGAAATCAATTAAAGATCTTGAGGTAGTTTTTTTAGATGACGGGCATAAGGATCATACCATTCAAATTGGCTCCAACTTGAAAGGAGAAATCAAAAAGTAGCTCGTCACCTTCCCATAGAAGAATGCCGATGTCTTTTCCTGGATACCTATAGATATGCCTAGGATCGATGTAGAAGTGATGGAACATCACCTAGCTGTAGATCTCAAACATTGACTAGTAAAGCAAAAGAAGCGCAGTTTTGCACCAGAGTGGCAAAAAGTCATTGCAGATGAGGTCGACAAACTTCTCAAAGCTAAGTTCATCCTAGAGATATCCTATCCAGATTGGATTACAAATATCATCCTTATCAAGAAAGCAAATGACAAGTGGAGGATATGCATCAACTTCACAGATCTGAATAAAGACTATCCAAAAGATAGCTATCTTTTATCCAGAATTGATCAATCGATGGATGCAACTTCAGGCCAAGAGCTCCTCACCTTCATGGATGCATTTTTTAGTTATAATCAAATCCAAATGGCACTAGAAGATGAGGAGAAAATTATTTTTATTACTAACTATGATCTTTATTGTTATAGGGTTATGCCCTTTGGACTGAAGATGCAGGTGCCACCTACCAGCATTTGGTGAATAAAATTTTTAAAGCAAATCGACCACAACATGAAGGTTTATGTGGATGATATGCTTGTCAAGAGCTGATCTTCCAATCACATTGTCGATCTTAAGGAGACCTTCAACACCCTCCGAAAGTATAAGATGAAGCTGAATCCAACCAAATATGCTTTTGGTGTAACTTTAAGAAAGTTTCTAGGATTTATGATATTAAGACACGGCATCGAGATGAACATAGAGAAGATTCGAGCCATCCAAGAAATAACTATCCTAAAAATAATAAAAGAAGTTCAATGCCTTACTAGCAAAGTTGTATTCATGAATCATTTCATCTCGAGATCGACGGAGCATTGCATGCCCGTCTTTCAAGTGCTCAAGCAGCCCAAAAACTTCTGTTGGACTCTAGAGTACCAGCAGGCCTTCGAGAAATTAAAGAATTATCTCAGTTCACCTCCTCCTTACTAAGCCTGAATCTGAAGAAGAATTATTTCTTTTTTTGGTAGTGTCTCCAACAACTATTGGAGCAATTCTGATCAGAGAAGAGGCTAAAGTTCAGAAGTCAATCTACTATATAAGCTGAGTTCTGAGAGATGCAGAAACAAGGTATATAAAATTAGAAAAACTAATTTATGCTCTATTGATTGCAGCTAGGAAACTCCGACCCTATTTTCAGGGATATACGATCATACTTCTCATTGATCAACCCATCAAGGCTGTCCTTCATTGGCCCGATACTTTAGGAAGAATAGCAAAATGGGCAATCGAACTCACCAAGTTCGATATCAATTTTCAACCTTGGCCATCCATTAAAGATCAAATATTGGTCGACTTCATGATAGAATGTACTATCCCTGATTTAGCCGAGCTTGAGCATCAAGAAGTTGGTACTTCCAGTTCACAACCAAACCTTAAAGAAGAAAAGCAAATCTTCTTGAGAACTTCTGGGTTTTGTATGTTGATGGTTCATCCAATGCTTTCGAAGTAGGCACAGGCTTAATTTTAATCAATCTAGAGAAAATTATTGCTAAATATGCTTTGCACTATAAGTTTTCTGCAACTAACAATGGAGCAGAATACAAAGTCCTAATTATAGGGCTGAGAATAGCTAAAGGGCTAGAAGCAAATCATATGAAAGTCTACAACGATTCTCAGCTGGTGGTAGGACAAGTCAATAGTAATTATGAAGCTTAGGAGGAAAGTATAAAGATGTACTTGAAAACTAAGGAGCCTAACTTTGGCCTTCAATAGCTTTGACATTCAGTAGATCCCCAGAGTAGAAAATACTAGGGCCGATCTTCTCTCTAAATTAGCTACTCTGGCTCCAAATGAATTGCCAAAAAAGGTCTTCTTTGAAGTTCTGCAACACCTGAGCTTGGAAGAATCTCAAACTGTGATGCAGGTCGACACTGAGCTCAGCTGGATTAACCAACTAGTTTTATACCTTAAAGATGGCACTCTCTCTAGGGATCCAAAAAAAGCTCAAAAGTTGAGAAACCAAGCATCTCGTTATGTTCTATATGAGAATAAACTGTATAAGAGGTCATACTCCTTACCACTTCTTAGATGCCTTCAACCCTCTAGAGCTGATTATGTAATGAAGGAAGTCCATGAAGGTGTATGTGGAAATCACCTTAGGGCCAGATCATTGTCTTACAAACTACTTCATCAAGGATATTACTGGCCACTATGCAACAAGATACCACTAATTATGTGAGAAAATGTAATCGTTGCCAGAGAAATGTGAATATTTAGAGACAACCAGCTACACAACTTACACCTCTACGTGCTCCATGGCTATTTGCATAATGGAGGATGATATACTTGGATCCTTTTCCATGGCATCTAGACAATAAAAATTTCTTTTAGTGGTAGCGGATTACTTCACCAAATGGGTGGAGGCCAAACCTCTAGTAAAAATTACTAAATCTAAGGTTTAGAACTTCATTTGGAAGTCAATAGTTTGTATATTTGGCCTACCTCAAACCCAGATCACTGATAATGGACGTAAGTTTATAGGAGCAAAATTTGCCAAGTTCTATGAAGATCTGAATATTTTCCAGCATTTTACATCCGTTGCTCATCCTCAAGCAAATGGCGAGGCGGAGGTAACCAACAGAACTTTACTTCAACGGATAAAGGCGAGACTTGAAAGAGCAAAGAAAACTTGGGTGGACAAACTCTACCATGTGCTCTTGGCTTATAAAATCATCCAAAGGTTGCCAACTAGAGAAATCCACTTTGCATTAGCCTTTGGAATAGAGATAGTCATCCCAATTGCACTCGAACTTTCTTCTGCATGAGTTGAAGTATTCAATGAACAAAATAACTCACAGGACCTCAAGGCAAATCTTGATTTATTGGAAGAAAAATGAGAGAAGGCTCAGATCAGGATGGCAGCTTATAAGCAAAAGGTAGCCCTTTACTACAACTCTAGAGTTAGAACTAAAGCCTTCAAAGTTGGAGATTTGGTGCTGCGATGGGTTGACATCTCTCAACCACAAAATCAAGAAAAACTTGCTCCAAATTGGAAGGGCCCCTATGAGGTCGTGAAAATCATCCAACTGGAAACATATTATCTAAAGGAGCTTAGAAGGGCTATGCTCTCGCGATCGTGGAATTCAAAAAACTTACGAATGTACTACACAAATAATCTCATTTTAATAAAATTCTTTTATCTTAACATTCTTATCTTCAGTGCAAAGTTATGCGATGACAAAAAATCATTCAGTCGAACTTTATTTTCAAATGAAGCAGAAGACCTCCAATTCTTAAATCGAAGATAATGGAGAGAGGCCCTCTCAATGACCCTTTTGTGCCCTGGCAACTTTATTAGGAGCAAGAGGAGGACCTCATACTAACAAGAAAGATAGCCAACCATGTCAAGAAAAGGAGGAGAACCTCGTTCTAACATGGATAAAGATTCCTATGGGGGATAGAAGACCACCGATTCTTAAAGCAGAGGTAATGGGAAGAGGCCCTCTCAACAGCCCTTTTGTGCCTCGATAATCTTGTTAGGAGCAGGAGCAGGAGGAGAACCTTATCCTAACATGGATAAAGATCCCTACGAGGGATAGATGACTTTCAGTTCTTAAATCGGAGGTAATGGGGAGATGTCCTCTCAATGATCTTTTTGTACCTCGGTAATCTTGTTAGGAGCAGGAGGAGGATCTCATCCTAAAAAGGAAGATAGCCAACCATGTTAAGAATAGGATGATAGGTTTGGTGTACATGACGGAAGCATTGATTTCAAAGCAAAATATGAAATCAAAATAAACCAAACCCAAAATCCTAGGACCACCTTATTAGTAATTAAATCATATAACATGCATTTGTAATATAAAAGAAAGTATTAGAGCATACCTCTTATGGCTAAACCCTAAATTAACCCTGATTATCGGTAGTAGTCTGTTAGGGGTTCCACCAGCTGCCCACATGTTCATCCTCTAATGTTGATCCACACAGAGACTTGATCAAGACACCAGCACCTCTGATTTATATAATTAAAATTCTTGTAATAAGAACTTCAATTAAATGGGCAAGACTTTCTTAAGCCTTTATGTCACCTTCCTTGCCTTTCCTTATCTATCTTTCTTTTTCTTTTGTCTTCTTAATTTTTCTTCCTAATCTCTTAGTCTTAAGATGACTTCTTGTCCTTATAAAGATAAGATCTAGACAAGAGAAAGGTTGAAAGAAAATTAGACAAAAAGAAACTCTTGTAAGAAAGTAAAGATAATGTTCACCTCCTCGGACTCTTGATGCACACCCTTATTCATAAAGTACGTAAGGATGCCACCAAAAATCTCACACCCTTTCCTTATCCATTTCTCATGCTCCATCAGCCAATCTCATGCCTTATCAGAAAAAAATGAGATATAGACTTAGACCAAGAGATGCCTTAAAGCAGAAAGACTCTTCGGACTAATTCTACGTATTTTTTATGAAGAGTCGCGATGCTTCATCCTTGGCACCATCCATTTCATCCATTAGATCATGAAACAAAGCCATCCAATGGCTCTAAAAAGGGATGCCCATTCAGCAAGAAGGCGTGGAAGAAAACTTTGAATAGTCAAAGTCCCAAGAGCTATTGACTTGGTCTAAGAGACGTCAAGGAGGAGTAGGTGGCAAGGTATCTTGGGCAACAAAACAACATGGGCAAAAAAATTTAAAAGAAAAAGAAGTCTTTTATCTGCAGGACTCTTCTGCGCCCCATATCTGATGCCCATGCCAATTAAAAAAAAATTACGCAACATAATATATGAGAAAAGTCAAAGAAGGTAGGCGTTATCTTATTCCATGCGCCAAAGTGTCCTTTGTACATGAAATACTTCCCATGCACAATAGAGAGACTTTCTGGTGCATGGGATGTAGATATGAGGCACCCAGTCTGAAGCCCAATCAATCTAGATTAATCCAACTCAAGATCAAATCCTATTTGACTCAAATCGGATCTAAATTAGTCCAAATCAGAAGCTGATTCGAATCCAATTCGAATCCTAGTGCTAGGGTTTGCTATATGTGCTAGCATATTCATCTTGCAAATATGGTCTAATCTAATTAGACCCTTAATCAATTCTCATTGTGTGTGATCCATTGGGTTCCACATCTAACCAGCAGTGAGTTTGGGTGTGATTTGACCTAATCTGGTTAGAACTCAACCAAACCGATTTAGGTCAAAACTAGCCAACCCAATTTGAATTAAATTAGAACACTTTTTAATTTAATGATCAAATTAAAATTTTAACTTGATCAAACTCACAAGACATGATTGACGTCTAGCAACGTATCATGACTACCTAGAAGATGTGAAATTTTGATGGAAATACCAAACATATCCTTCAGTGAAATTTACCATGCAACTAGATCCTTCGATCTCCCTGCATCCTGAATATGACTCTGGGTATGGAAATATGTCAACCCCAATATCATTTTCATTTCTCTTTCAATCTTATAATAATGATTCATTTAATGAAATATTAGAAACCATTTCTAATCATGCTTTGATCAAAGTCTTCTTGAATCATTATTTGTTTGAAGCAGGTAGGATGCTATTTCCTCTTACCAGGAAAGATCGATTCCATGTTAACCTACTCACAACCTTCATATATATAATCTACCATATCCAGAACATCCCATACATAACTGAGTCATGAATGAGTTTGAACCAAAATATGGATTTATATATATAAGATTCTATGATAGTTTCAGGTCAAAGGATTACATGCACAAATTTCACTATGAGAACCATCTATTGACATGTAGATAAGACTCCATTAGATATTCTCAATTCGGATCAATTCAGTGAACTCATTCTCTAATGAGCACCCACATTCTTGTATTAGTGTCATACACCCTCTTAATTGAGCATGCAAAGAATATGCTAGTCTTACCGAAAAATATTGATCCCTAACTCAATGTCTCATCGACTAGGAATATTTAAATTAGGGTTTTAAGATTTTAGGTCTCACTAGTATGATCTCATCATAATCCTAAAATCATAGCCTTAATTTATAGGGTTCATCAAAATAATAAGACACTGCATATGATGAAATAATTGCCTTTATTTATTAAAAATATCATTACATGAGTCTGAAAGACAAAGAACATCCCAAAAATAAATTGGCTTGAGGGCATAATCATTTCAATCTCCCACTTGCACTAAAGCCAATCACCCTTATATTTTAATCGCATACAATCAAGGTAGCGATCAAACAGTTGTAGTGGTAAAGCCTTAGTGAATGGATCTGCTATGTTGTTCTTTGTATCTACTCGTTCTATGACTACATCTTGTCTTTCAATAATTTCTCGAATGAGATGGAAGCATCTCAGAATGTGTTTGGATTTATGATGAGACCTTAGTTCCTTTGCTTGAGCTATAGCTCCAGTATTATCACAGTAAAGTGGTACTGGTTTCTCAATTTCAATAATAATTCTCAATTCAGTGATGAACTTTTTCATCCAGACAGCTTTCTTGGCGGCTTCACTTACAGCTATATATTCTTTAGTGGTTGAGTCAGCTATAGTTGGTTGTTTAGTACTCTTCCAACTCACTGCTCCACCGTTCAGAGTAAGGACATACTCTGAAATGGATTTGCTATCTTCTAGGTCTGATTGAAAACTGGAATCAGAATATGCTTTTAGTTTAAGATCAGAACCACCATATACAGGAAAAATATCTTTAGTCCTTCTTAAGTACTTAAGAATATTTTTCATAGCTTTCTAATGATCCTCTCCTGGATCAGCTTGAAATCTACTTGCAATGCCTAAAGCATAAGCAACATCAAGTCTTGTACATAACATGGCATACATTATTGATCCAACAGCCGAAGCATAAGGAACAGAACACATTCTATTTCTCTCTTCAGATGTCTTTGGAGACATCTTTTTAGAGAGATGTATGCCTTGACTTATGGGTAACAAACCTCTTTTACTCCCATCCATACTGAATCTTTTTAGTATTAAGTCAATGTACCTTGATTGGGAGAAGCCTAGCATCCTCTTAGATCTATCTCTATAGATCTTTATTCCTAGTATATAGGATGCTTCTCTCAAATCTTTCATGAAAAACTTATTTGATAGCCATAATTTGACTGATTGTAATATTGGGATATCATTCTCAATGAGGAGTATGTCATCTACATATAGAACCAAAAATACTATTGTTCTTCCACTAGTTTTCTTGTACACACATGGTTCATCCACATTCTTGATAAAACCAAACTCTTTTATTATTTCGTCAAAATAGATGTTCCAACTCCTTGATGCTTGCTTTAATCCATAAATGGATCTCCTAAGTTTGCATACCTGATTTGGTCCCTCATTTGACTCAAATCCTACTGGCTGTGACATATAGACTTTCTCCTTAAGGAAACCATTAAGGAAGGCAGTCTTTAAATCCATTTGCCATATTTCATAGCCGTGGTATGCTACTATAGCAAGCATAATCCGAATAGATTTGAGCATGGCCATAGGTGAAAATGTTTCATCATAATCACCAGTCTGGCTTTATAGGTTTCAATTTGACCATCAACTCCAATCTTTTTCTTAAAAATCCATTTGCATCCAATAGGATTTATATCCTCTGGTGCATCCACCAAAGTCCATACTTTGTTAGTATGCATGGATTCTATTTCGGATTGCATCACAGCCAGCCATTTGTAAGAATCCTTACTTTTGAGTGCTTCCGTATAGGTCAGAAGTTCGTCATTCTCAATGACTTGGGCTTCATTGTTCTCAATAATGAACCCATACCTAACAAGCAAATTTCTTACTCTTTTAGACCTATGGATAGGAGTTATGTGTTTTGGTTCTTTTATGTGATTATATGGTTGAGAAATATCTATTTGATTTTCTTGAACTTCACTAAATTCAATATTTCTGCCACTGCCCTTTCTAGGATAAATTCTTTTTTCATGAAAATGGCATACCTACTTACAAACACCTTTTGTTCAGTAGGATGGTAGAATAAATATCCTATACTATTTCTAGGATATCCTATAAATAGATATTTGTCTGATCTAGCATCAAGTTTATGTCCAAGATTTCTTTTTGACATATGTTGGACAACCCCATATCTTAAGATACTCAAGATTTGGTTTCTTATTTCTCCATATGTCATATGGAGTACTAGATACAGACTTAGAAGGTACTCTATTCAAGATGTAAATTGCAGTCTCCAGAGCATGACTCAGAAGGAAATAGGTAATTCAATGAAGCACATCATGGACCATACCATATCTAATAAGGTACAATTTTTCCTTTCGACTATACCATTTAATTGCGGTGTATAAGGAGGTGTCCATTCAGAGAGAATCCTTTTAAATTTAAGATAGTCTAGAAACTCACTAGATAAGTATTCTCCTCCTCAATCAGATCGAAGGATTTTTATACATTGTCTAGTTTGTTTTTCGACTATACTTTGATACTCTTTAAATTTATCAAAGGCTTTTGATTTGTGTTTCATAAGATATACATATCCAAACCTAGATAAATCATCAGTGAATATTATAAAATAAGAGTATCCTTCTCTGGCTTAAGTTGTCATAGGACCACATACATCTATATGTACAAGTCCTAATAACTCTTTTGTCCTTTCTCCATGTCCACTAAATGGAATCTTGGTCATTTTACCCATGAGGCATGATTCATAAGTTCCTAATGATTCATAATCAAAAGAATCGAAGAACTTTTCTTTGTATAACTTGTTAATCCTAGTCTCACTAATATGACCTAATCGATAATGCTAAAGTAAAGTATTATTTATGTCATCTCTCTTACGTTTTCTATTTTCATCAATATGAAATATATTATCATCCAAACATAGAGTTAACAAACCATTGCTAAAAATGCCAAAACAAATATTTTCATTAGAATATTTGATCGAGCAACCTTCGCTCGTTACATTAAGACTATAACCTTGTTTTAATAACAAGGATATAGATATAATATTTCTAATGATCTTAGACATATAATAATAATTTGTAAGCTCTAAGATCTTCCCATAAGGTAACTTCAACATTTTTGTCCCTACAGCTTCTGCCTGGATAGAATCTCCTCCAGCGCCATAGAGTTTAAAGTCACCTTTCTTCAAACTCTTAATTTTCTGCAGCCCCTGCAAAGATTTACAGATATGAAAATCACAGCCGGTATCTAATACCCAAGAATTTGAAATGAAAGAATTTAATGATAATATACTATGTATCTCATACATACCTTTTGGTGCAGTATTTGCACCAGACTTCACGGTTGCAAGGTAAGCCTTGCAATTTCTCTTTCAATGACCTACTTTGCCGTAGTGAAAATAGGTCGTCTGTTCGAAAATCTTGTTCCCCTTTTTCTTCTTATTTATACCACTTTTAGGATTCAACCTTCTTTTTGAACCCTTTTTACCTGCCTTCTTCTTAGAGATCCCATCCACAAGAAAAAGAGGAGCCTTATCTTTCTTGATATGGCTTTCTGCTGTCTTGAGCATATTTAATAGTTCACGACAAACTAAGAAAATGATTCTGGGAGTGATTACAGAATCAAATCCTGACTTAACTCCCCATCCATAACAAAATCTAATTGACTTAATCGAGTGATTAGGTCAATTACCATCAAAATATGATTTTGTATGGATGTTCCTTCTGTCATTCTTGCATGAAATAACTGCTTTGATATCTCATATCTAGCAGTCCTACTATGCTCTCCATAAAGCTCTTTTAGATTGAGTAATATGGATTGAGTATCCATGCCATCATGCTGTCTCTGTAATTCATTATTCATAGAGGCAAGTATAATGCATTTGACAGTAAGAAAATCATTTTGCCACATCTGGTATGTGGACTTATCTTCATTTGTGGCATCATTTTCTAATGGCTTAGGATCAGGGGCATCAAGAATATAGGAGAGTTTTTCTTTGACTGAGTACTATTTTAAGGTTTCTCAATCGGTCAACATAATTTTGACTAGTCAATTTATTTGAATCCAAAATTGAACGCAATAAAAGTGAAGAAGCCATTTATCTACATAATAAAGAACAATATATAAGCAAACAACTCATGATGACAAACATAATTAAATTAGGATTTTAATTTAATTATGTCTCCCACTAAAAAAACATAACCCTCTCATAGATTTTCTTAGTAAGAATAAGATCCTAATTCCTTATAAAAAGTCTTGTGGTTGCACAACAAACCTATTATAAGTTCATAAGTAGGAAACTCTTTCCAATTGCATTTAATGCAACTCTCATTTAACTTTTGCCTCTAAAACATTAATAGCCTTGTGTTAACACAACAAACTTTAATATTTTAGTTTAAGTAGAACCCTTCATTTCTATACAATCATAATGAAATATAACTACTTTTATAGTTACACAACAAAGTAGTATATTCAAAATGCTGTAAGCATCTCAATGCACTAGATTAATATTACATCATTCCCCATAATAGATCTTGCATTTACACAATAGAACTAATATGGTTCAAGACATAATAAGAAACTAGTATAAAGGAAGGCCTTAATGTAGTGAATATAATACTAAGCATTTCAATCTGAAATTAAATTAATCGAATCGGCCAGATAAATGGGAGAGAAGTGGGAGTCCCCCCGTTGCTTTCCGTAGACACCAATAAATTGGCCAGGTTAGACAATAGAACCAATTAAAAACCATGTTCTCTTTACCAATCATGAACCATTTTTTCTAGACACCAATTGATCAATTAGACATCCTGATTGATTCAGCTATAGATTAATTACACTACAACTAGATATAATTTTATAGAGGGATTTAAATGTTCTCGATATACATACTGATTTAAATCAAACTAAATATCTAATAGCATCAATAAAATATATATATCTATTAATATGTATAATTATTCTAGGACAACCATCATTATATAGTGAATTCTTTCCACTATATCAGGGCAACCTTCATAGAATAATATATACAATATAATCTCATTATGATAAGTAAAAGAATATGATCTCATCATATAAATAAAAACATACTAAAATATTATATCATATTTTTTATTTATGCCATTATACTATAAGCAAAGCATTATATGATTTAACCTAATAAGGCTTGCTCTAATACCACTGATAGGTTTGGTGTACATGACAGAAGCATGGATTTCAAAGCAAAATATGAAATCAAAATAAACTAAACCCAAAACCCTAGGACCACCTTATTAGCAATTAAATCATATAACATGCATTTATAATATAAAAGAAAGTATTAGAACATATCTCTTATCGCTAAACCCTAAATTAACCCTGATTGTTGGTAGTAGTCTGTCAGGGGTTCCACCAGGTGCCCACGTGTTTACCCCCCAACGATGATCTACATAGAGACTTGATCAAGACACCAGCATCTCTTATTTAAATAATTAAAATTCTTGTAATAAGAACTTCAATTAAATGGGCAAGACCTTCTTAAGCCTTTATGTCACCTTCCTTGCCTTTCCTTATCTATCTTTCTTTTTCTTTTGTCTTCTTAATTTTCCTTCCTAATCTCTTAGTCTTAAGATGACTTCTTGTCCTTATAAAGATAAGGTCTAGACAAGAGAAAGGAAGAAAGAAAATTAGATAAAAAGAAACTCTTGTAAGAAAGTAAAGATAATGTTCACCTCCTCGGACTCTTGATGCACACCCTTATTTATAAAGTACGTAAGGAAGCCAACAAAAATCTCATGCCCTTTCCTTATCTATTTCTCATGTTCCATCAGCCAATCTCATATCTTATCAGAAAAAAATGAGATATAGACTTAGTCCAAGAGATGCCTTAAAGCAGAAAGGCTCTTCGAACTAATTCTACGTATTTTTTATGAAGAGTCGCAATGCTTCATCCTTGGCGCCACCCTTTTCATCCATTAGATCATGGAACAAAGCCATCCAATGGCTCTAAAAAGAGAGGCCCATTCAGCAAGAAGGTGTGGAAGAAAACTTTGAATAGTCAAAGTCCCAAGAGCTTTTGACTTGGTGCAAGAGACGTCAAGGAGGAGTAGGCGGCAAGGTATCTTGGGCGACAAAACAACATGGGCGAAAAAATTTAAAAGAAAATGAGGCCTTTTATCTGCAGAAGGACTCTTCTGCGCCCCATATTTGATGTCCACCCCAATTAAAAAAAAATTACGTGACATAATATATGAGAAAAGTCAAAGAAGGTAGGCATCATCTTATTCCATGCACCAAAGTATCCTTTGCGCATGAAATACTTCCCATGCACAAGAGAGAGACTCTCTGGCATGTGGGATATAGATATGAGGTGCCCAATCTGAAGCCCAATCAATCTAGATTAATCCAACTCAAGACCAAATCCTATTTGGCTCAAATCGGATCTAAATTAGCCCAATTCGGAAGCTGATTCGAATCCAATTCGAATCCTGGTGCTAGGATTTGCTATATGTGCTAGCATATTCATCTTGCAAACATGGTCTAATCTAATTAGACCCTTAATCAATTCTCCTTGTGTGTGACTCATTAGGTTCCACATCTAACTAGCAGTGAGTTTGGGTGTGATTTGACCTATTCTGGTTAGAACTCAACCAAACCGATTTAGATCAAAACTGGCCAACCCAATTTGACTTAAATTAGAACCCTTTCTAATTTAATGATCAAATTAAAATTTTAACTTCATCGAACTCACAAGACATGATTGACGTCTAGCAACGTATCATGACTATCTGGAAGATGTGAAATTTTGATGGAAATACCAAACATATCCTTTAGTGAAATTTACCATGCAACTAGATCCTTCGATCTCCCTACATCTTGAATATGACTCTGGGTATGGAAATATGTCAACCCCAATATCATTTTCATTTTTCTTTCAATCTTATGATAATGATTTATTTAATAAAATATTAGAAACCATTTCTAATCATGCTTTGATCAAAATCTTCTTGAATCATTATTTGTTTGAAGCAGGTAGGATGCTATTTCCTCTTACCAGGAAAGATCGATTCCATGTTAACCTACTCACAACCTTCATATATATAATCTACGATATCCAGAATATTCCGTACATAACTGAGTCATGAATGAGTTTGAACCAAAATATGGATTTATATATATAAGATTCTATGATAGTTTTAGGTCAAAGGATTACATGCACCAATTCCACTAAGAGAACCATCTATTGACATGTAGATAAGACTCCATTAGATATAACTCATTCTCTAATGAGCACCCATATTCTTGTATTAGTGTCATACATAGGTTATTGTGAGATCAATCACCCTCTTAATTGAGCATACAAAGAATGTGCTAGTCTTATCGAAAAATATTGATCCCTAACTCAATATCTCATTGACTAGGATTATTTAAATTAGGATTTTAAGATTTTAGATCTCACTAGTATGATCTCATCATAATTCTAAAATCATAGCCCTAATTTATAGGGTTCAACATAATAATAAGGCATTGCATATGATGAAATAATTACCTTTATTTATTAAAAATGTCATTACATGAGTCTGGAAGACAAAGAACATCCCAAAAATAAATTGGCTTGAGGGTGTAATCCTTTCACAGGAGGAGATCCTCGTCCTAACATGAATCAAACCTCCATGGAGGACAAAAGACCTCCAGTTCTTAAACTAGAGGTAATGAGGAGAGGCCCTCCAGAGGTAATGAGAAGAGGCCCTCTTGATGGCCCTTTTGTGTCCTGAAACCTTATTAGGAATAGAAGGAGGACCTCGTCCTAACAAGGAAGATAAATCAACCATGTCAGAAATAGGAGAATCTTGTCCTGACATGGATAAAACCCCATGGGGATCGAAGGCTTCCAGCTCCCAGGAAAGGAAAATGCATTTGCTCCTATTTAAGTTCGAAGACCCTTGCTCACAAACAAGGGGGATAGATACACAAGACAGGGAATGAAAGCTATCATTTCAAGATAACATCAATGATAGGCACATAAAAAAAAAAGAAGGGACTAACAAGCATTTAATCAAGACTGAACACCAAAGGGAAGTTGAAAGAAATAATATTTCACTAAAATTGAAGTTTATTACATAGGTCTTCGAGACCGACGACAAAAAAAGAAAGAAGAAAAAGGCAAAATCCTATTCGAAATTGGACTTCGGACTACCAGCTCCCACCAACATAGAAAGTGCTTCAAATCTTATACTTTCTCTTGGAGCTCTCGTCTTGCTGCTAAACTCTCACTAAATAACTTTTGGGACCTACAAAAATCTTTTTCAACCCCTTCAGCCTTTTTCTTAGAATGGCTGATTCAGCTTCGGCATCTTTCACTGCATCTTTCTGATAGACCATTTGCATCTTCAACCCTCGCAACTCTGTCTGGTATTTTCCATACGTCGTGGACAAGCTCTCTAGAGTGCTCCTTAAGGAGAGAAGCTCGTCTGAGTCTCTACTCGGACCAGCCTGGGTCTTATCAGTCAATTGCTTTTGAAGTCACATTACTTTAGCATTCGCATCTCTGAGCTTCTTCCTATAATCATCAATCTGCTCATATTAACCAATTCAATAGGAGTTATATGCTCTCTTAGCATCCAATAGCTACTGTTAAAGGTTGGAAAATCTTTTTGACTAATTCCAACCATACTCCTCTTGGTTGGTAGACTATGCCGAGCTTCTTTCAATAGTTGGATCTTTTTCTTTGCCGCATTGAGCTCAACTATGAGGAAACTAATTTTGGTAGTCGATGCGTGGGACATATCATTGGCCCACTTTTAATTTTCTTAAGTTCTTCTTTCAAATTCTCTTTTTTGCTAGTATACTCCCTAAAATCCCTTTTATGTGCCTGGCAAAGTCAATTGATCTTTATAGAAGCCTCAATATAATTCTTTCTCAACTTTTGGAGCTCATTTTCACTTTTCTTCAATTTTTTACTAAGTTGCCAGATTATCTTCTTCAAATCTTTAATATGAGCCTTTAGAGGAATGCCCTAGGGCAAAGGATCAGCTTCAACAGGGGACTGCATTTAATGCATGAAATAATAAAACACAAAGGTATGGTGAAAGAGATTTATTTTCATTAATCAAAATATTTTTGAATATAGAAAAAAACCATAAAAAAAGAGAAAAAAGTACAATGGTCAAAAACCTCCAACCTCTAGAGGAGAAGTAGCAGGTGAGCTCGGCACCCCCTTGGCAGCTTTGAGCTCTGAAGTTAGTTCAGATGATGTGGCGGGGGGTGCAACAAAAGAAAGTTTAGCGGATGGAAGATCGGCGCCTGCAGTAGACGGCCCCACCTCATCATTAGGAGATCCATCCTCCAAGAAGCTATGGTCGAGCTCAGAAAATTTTTCAACCATGTTCCTCTAGCAAAGCTTGAATCCCTTGATGAAGGCTATTTTGTTGAAGTCGACTCTTATGTCCTTCATCTTCAAGGAGGCCTTGAAATCTTGTATCGCCTGGTCCTTGGCCTCAAAAACCTGCTTTAAGGCCTTGAAATCTCTTCTTAGTTTCTGAGGCCAACTCTTCCCTCGCCCTTGCCAGGGCTTGCTCGATGTTCTAGATTATCTCCTAAAGGCCCTCGACTTCAATAGATTTTTTCTTAAGGAGGAGATCGATCTTGGCTTGATGATCTTTCTAGGCCTTTTCTGCCTCCGACCTTTGATGAATGATCATCTTGATCTTGGTGATCAATTGGTGACCCATTTGCAAAAAAAAAAAGGAGTTATGCAAAAGAAAGAACACCCAAACAAGTCGAAGAGAAAAGATGAGGTGGTTACCTCGAGGAAGGTCCTAAGAGAGTCCCAAGTGCGTTGCTCGAAATTGCTATCAATGATCCCGTCCGTGACTTCGAGCAGGGTGCATCCATCGATTAAGGATCTGACGATCTTTCGATTGTTAAAGGGGTTCTCCCCCAAATCATCATCGTCGTTGGACTCACCAGAGTTGGTCTTGAGCCAAAGCTTTTTGCTGACCATCCTCTTCTTCTTCCTTTCCACTTCTTCTCCCTTCTCAGTGGGAGGCTCTAGAACTGGGATGTTGGGGCGGTGTCAACAGGCATGGTGGAGCTCGAGACATCTACCCTTGCCCTCTTGGAGGTCTCACCAGGTGCATGGCCTTTTCTTTTATGAGCTCGGAGCTCCTTGGAAAGCCATTGGAGTTCATCCGTATCCATCTCTATAATCATGAAAAAATTGCAGTCAGAGAGAAGAATGAAAAAGTAACCTGTAAAATTTGAAAGTATACCTATAGGGTTGAAGGGGCTTAGGCCGAGATTGGACAAGGTTTGATCCTTTATTAGTTCAGGCAGGAGGGGAACTCAATAATTCTTAAGTTTGCTAACTAAGTCTTGATCTTTTTTTTCTAACCTTGGGGCTCGGTAGACCGAATCTCTCAGATGTATCCAAGAAAGTTCTAATTCTAGGGTTGGGCAAGAAATAAAGAACTTTTTCTTTCAATTATGGATAGAAGAAGGAGCACCTTTGAGTATCCCCTTCTTGCCGAACTAGGGAGAAAGAAACCGCCAGTCCTTAGCAATGAGATGGTGTTTGAAGGTAAAATAATTTCAGAATAAAGAAATGGTAATATGAACCTCAGCTAAAATACAGAGTGAAAGAAACCCTACAATGAATTGAAAGAAGTGTGGGACCATAGAAGCAAAGAAAATATTAAGGAACCTAAAGAGAGCAATGATGAAAGGGAAAATTGAAAGCCGGAGTCCAGCATGGAGTGCTTTAGTGTACAAGCAGAAGCAGCCCGGGGGAGAAGCGCAAGCTCGAACACTCGATTCTAGAAGCTCCAGCTTGTACTCTGAAGGAATCCAATACTAAATCCTCACCAAAGAAAAGTCTTCATGACATGGGGAGCTAGGGACAGTTTCGAGAACAAAAGTTGGATGAAATACTTCTGCAAGCTCGGCCCTCTCCCTAGGATCGGAGTTAGCCAAGCTTCCAGAACCAGTGGACCAAGATATGTCGGAGGCCATTTGGATTGAGCAAAATGAGGAAAAATCTCTTAAAATTAGAGAAAATTAGTGATGAAATTTTCAAAAAATTAGGGAAGAACTGTAGACGAAAAGGCACTTCGAAAGATACAGAAGCGAAAAAAGAATAAGGAAAGGTTAGAAAACTAACCTAAATTGTCCAGGGATTTTGAAGAGGCGGTTAGAAAAAAAAAAGAATGGAGGAAGCACCAGTGACTAGAGAAGGAAGTCGGACGGAATGCACAGGTCGGAGGAAGGTGAGAGAATGAAGAAGAAAGAAAATCAAATGGAAGTGAGAAGTCAAGGGAGGAAGAGGAACTTAAATAGCTAAAGAAATCAAAACCCATTATGATTGCAAACCCTCTTTGCGTAATCCTGACCTACCATGCATCCTAGTCATTATGCCAACCATTGACGACTGACGGGGCAGTTATTGCACCATACATGGAGCTCCGCACTGGACAAATTTTTAAGACATCTCATATCATTCAGCATTAAGGAAGCTTCGGTGCCAATCCAAAAGAAGCCAAAATTTTCTTATCTCCCAAGAATGAGAACCACCAAAGGACTTCAATCATTGCTATTTTGTATTCCCATCGTTCGAACTTCAAACTCGAAAGTAGGGAGATAAGTGTCAGGGGTGAAATTGGCTCCCACCAAAGTCCACCAGGTTCTAGGCGGCCAACTTCTAATCCATAAGCGTCAGAGGATTTTCTCAGTGACGATCTCTGACTGTAGGACTTCTCTAGAGCATGCTAAAGTTTGGCCAGATTACCTTGAACACTGATCCCCTTACTGCAACTGACGAACTCCTTTCAGTCAAACACCTTCTAGTCGGATGTATCCATCAGACTAGCTCAGAAGAACTTTGTTAAGTTTCCAATCCATAGCAGCCACTCTATGAACAGTGAACCTTGGCACTCCTAATTTCAATCTAGAGCAGGTCTTCTTTTGGCTGACTTCGGATGCAACCAAATTCCTTTAAGCTGCTAAAGAATGCTTTAGCAAGCTTTTAACCAGTGGCAGGTTCGCCATCTGCTATTTGAGTGTCAATCTTCAAGCTCAACCAATCTAACATCGGGTTCTCCTCTCCTACATCAATATCTAGCCAGTAAATGCAGAAGTCTCCAGCCCATCGTCCGAACTCCAACAAGCGAAACTCAACCACCTACGAGTCACGACAAATGATAGCTCACTCTTCATAACAAACTTCACGTGATCCAAACGGCCCACTAGCAAATGATTACGACCGTCACTATCAATCTGTTATAAGCTCCACCTATAAAAAGAATCCTCCGGATATATTTTTTCCTCTATGCCCTCCTCTCTGCTCTAATTCTTCTGAGTACTCCATTCTTATTGGTCAGAAAACTGACTTGAGCGTCAGAGGATCCTACGAGAGCCACCCACCTCTGGTCTGGATCTCTTCTTGCAGGTCTCGTTGGCACCTCATTTTCTCCAACTCCAACAACTCCAACGTCAACACTATTTTCTATACCAACACCTTCGATTCTAAAGATAGATCAGAGGAGGATGTAGGGAGGTGGAAGAAGAATGGAGAAACTAATTTTTCTCTTGATCTTTTCTCTTTCCCAAAACCCTAGCGCTCACCCAAGTGGAGATAGATCTCCTCTATTTCACACACAGAAGGATTCTGACCCAGACCTCATGCCCCACTCCCTTTCTCTTGAATTTTTCATGGTAAAAGTCCTCTTAGATCTCTCGCACATGCCCCAAAGAGGATCCCTTCTTAAAGTGGGTGGCCAAGAGAAGATAGGGATAGGGATAAGGATGAGGAGTTATGATAAGGATAAGGGTTGGTTTGAATCAAATTCAAATCCAACCTTAGCATAATCATCTGGGCATGAGAAGGAGGGCGAGAATTTGCTTTCTAGCATGAGAAAACATCGTGCAAAAACTATTTTGCATGAATAATATGTTGGCATGGGAAAAGGTGGTGCATGGCGAGAAGTCCAAATATTTTGGACTCTAGGTTTTAGTTATCTAATTCTAACTAAATTATATTTAATTAGACTCAAATAAATAAAAGTAAACTAATCTAATTAGGTGCTAAACATCTTCAATTAAATCTTAATCAAATCAAGAATTAACTATGTTCAAGTCCTGATCAAATTAGAAATTAATCTTTCTTAGCAATTAGATCATCTTATAACCTAATCGGATCAAATCACATTGAACCCAATTTAATTAGACTTGATCCAAAAAATATCGCTCAACCAAATTGAGCTAATTTGCAAACTAATTGCTAATAATCCTTCGATAAAGATAGAGTTTTAATCTAGTGGGACTCTTGATAATAGAGTCTAATTTAGTGGGACTTTTGATGGTAGAGTCTCAATCTAGTGGAACTCTTGATCAGCCATCTTGATCAGATAAAAACTTATTTTGTGTGTGACCCCATAGGTGTTGGAAAATATGTTCTAAAGCTAATCATCAACCTATTGACGATTGTGCTACCTTATAATTATAATTGATTTATTATTAAATAAAATATATTTTTAACATTTTCATCATAAAGTCTACATCTTCTAATGAACTTCATTATTGTGATGAAGTTTTTAGGACTATTTAGTTTTGATAAAGAGAGAATTTATCAATTAGTCCTTAAACAGTTCACGACCAAATGATACGCTATTAATTAGGATGAAAGCATTTATCGAGCATAGGTCATTTATATACCATATAGGTTGGTTGTCCTCTTAACCAAGGAGTGTGGAGATAGTGGTATGGCATACAAGTGACATGTATGGGTACATCATCACCAGACGTGATCAATTCTAGAGCATTCTACTATCAAGAATTGCTCTGATGGGATATAGACATAAATGTCCCTTAGACCTGAGATCACCATAGTGGCTTGCTAGCAACTCACTATGCTTTGGTACTGGACTAACTAAATTTTTAATTCAATAATGAAAAATTTTTGGGTACAGTCAAGTACTTGCAAAGTTGGTGAGTGATCAAGATAGGATTGACCACTCCAAGAGTTGGAGAAGAATGCATCATTATATTTCAATATAGCAAAAACCTTGGCTAGGATAATCCATAAGATGGATTTGGTATTTCAAAATACAATGTGGATAACCTAATCAGGGTTGACAATTAAACTTCTGAGATGTCCTATGA
This sequence comes from Cocos nucifera, assembly GCA_006176705.1. Classification (NCBI taxonomy): domain Eukaryota; kingdom Viridiplantae; phylum Streptophyta; class Magnoliopsida; order Arecales; family Arecaceae; genus Cocos; species Cocos nucifera. The sequence continues at coordinate 144,804 of QRFJ01004932.1, read as the reverse complement.
GCATTTTGATCAAGAAGATGAATTATATGAAAACTATAGCCACATGGGTTCTAAGGATGTTGTTCTACACATTTGACCTATCCGACCATCAAGTACCATTAATGGATGGTCACTTCGATTGGTACAAAAATTTATTTCTATACTACTGACCTAGGTTCGAACCTATGAGATCATACATATAAGAGTTCTCAATTTGATCGGATGGTTGATCGATAATTAAAAATCGTTATTAGATCAAACAATCAATACGATTGATGTTTGACCTAATGCAAGTATTGCAGAAGGATCGATTAGCAATTGAATTGCTAATTAGCTTAATTTGATTAAGATAAAGAATTAAGATTAAGTCTAATTAAATATAATTTAATTAAATTTAGTTTGAGCTTGATTAGATCAAGTTCAATTGGTTTATTGGATGAGTCAATTGCAAGAAGGAACGTGTCCTAGTTCAATTAGAACTTGTATCAACTCAATTTCTAATTTGATTAAAAAATTAAATCAAGATTAAATCTAATTTAATCTAATTTAATAAGATTAGATTAAGATCTAATCTAATTGAATTAAATAAATTTTAATTTAATTTGGTCTAAGGATCAAGTTGGACTAAGTCAAATTAGGAGTCCTAGTCGACTAGGACTCCTAATCCTTGCACCATTTAATCTCCATGCACTCACCATGAAATTTTATTTAATTTTTTATGGACTTTCTTTTTTAAAGAGAGGACATGTATCCCCATATTCTATATATTAGAAAATATGTTCCAAAGTCAATCGTCAGCCTATTTATGATTAAGCTATATTATAATTATAATTAATTTATTAATTAACAAAATATATTTTTGGTATTTTCATCATAAGTTTTCATCTTCTAACAAACTCCAATATTGTAATGAAGTTCTTAGAACTATTTAGGTTCGATAAAGAGAGGATTTATAGATTAGTCCTTAAAACTATTTACGACTAAATGATAGGCTGTTAATAAGGATGACAGCATTTATCGAGCAGAGATTGTTGTATGCCATATAGATTAGTTGTCCTCTTAACTAAGAAGTATAGAGACACTAGTATGGTATTCAAGTGAGATGTAGGGGTACATCATCACTGAATGTAATTAACTCCAGAGCATTCTACTGTCGAGAATGTCTCTGATAGGATATAGGTATAAGTATCCCTTAGACCTAAAATCACTTCAGTGACTTGCAAGCAACTCACTGTGCTTTGGTATTGGACTAACTGAATTTCTAATTCAGTAATGAAAGGCTTCTGGGCATAGCCAAGTATTCGCAAAGTCGGTGTGTGATCAAAATGGAATTGCCCACTCTAAGAGTTGGAGAAGAATGTATCACTATATTTCAATATAGCAAAACCTTGGTCAGAGTAATTCATAAGATGGATTTAGTATTTTGAAATACAATATGGACAGCCTGATCAGAGTTGACGGTTGAACTCTGAGGTGTCCTATGAGTATTTTGATCAAGGGGATGAATTATATGAAAACTATATCCACATGGATTCTAAGAATGTTGTTCTACACATTCGACCTATCCAACCATCGGATATCATTGCTAGATTACTAATTGACTTAATTTGATTAAATCAAAAGGTTGAGATTAATTCTAATTAAATATAATCTAATTAGATTTAGTTTGGGCTTGATTGGATCAAGTCCAATTAGTTTATTGGATAAGCCAAGTGCAAGGAAGAATAGTCCTAGTTCAATTAGGACTTTGATCAACCCAATTTTCTAATTTGATTAAAAAATTAAATTAAAATTAAATCTAATTTAATCTAATATAATTAAGTTTTTAATTAGTTTAGAATCTAATTTAATTAGATTAAATTAATTTTGATTTGATTTAGTTTGAGAAACCATGTTGGATCAAGTCAAAATAAGAATCCTAATGAGACTAGGAACTTTCCTCCTTGCGCCACCTTAGTCCCAACACACCCCACGCCCGCTTTGGAATGTTTATTTCATGGAAAACCCTCTCTCCCAAGTCTTCATGCATGCCCCCTTGCTCCCATTCTTTCTTACGTGGAATTTTGTTAGTGGACCAAGTCAAATAAGGCTATTTGGTTTGAAATCAAACTCTATTTGATAGAGTTTGATACAATCAAAACTCTATCTCATTTTGCCACCAACCACCCTTATTATTTTTTGGTTTTTTCATGGGAAAGAGAAGGATTTTGTTCACTCCTTGTTCCTGGTCCACGCCTAAAACAAAGGAGGGGGCACCAAAACCAACTAGTTGCCTATTTTGGTCTTTCCTAGTCTAAGAGTTTGATCCAACAAGGACATCTTTATATCTCTCTATATAGGATGAATTTTGAGCTGATTTTTGGTCATATACTAGAACATTGAAGACCTTTGGGGCGTGTGAAAATTAGGAAGAAAGAGTATTGGGGCATGGGGATGTTCTAGATACTAAACTAGGTGTCTAGGTGAGAGAACAAAGAAGAAAAAGAGGATCTTCTTCTAGGGTTGTCTTGTTCATCTCTCTTCCTCCTCCTTTTTGCTATTATTTAAGAGTATCTCATATCTGTAATCTCTCATCCATCTTCTTATCTTTGGAGGAGTCCAAATCTAGAAGAAGGAATCATCGGATCGACTGTCGAAGAAGGATCAGCATAGTACTAGCATACTATGCTGATTTTCTGCATAGAACTTCTAATCGTGGTTCGTGGGCTCGTGTGGATGACTCCTAGAGGAATATGTGTGCGGCTTACAACACCATCCTTAAGTCTGGATCAGCAAGTTAGAACGTCTAACTTGCATAGATAATAGATCTGATCTATTTTACATACCTGCATTAGATGTAGTGTAGATGCATGTTGATGTGATCAACATGTTTTATTTTCTTTCTTATATTTAATTTTTGATTTAATGTCATGCCATAATCATGTAATAGGATATTAGATCTAGGATATTCTTTGATATTAAAAATTAATTTTGATTAATTTTAGTCTTCCGCTGTTTGATCCTAAAAAAATTTCAAGATCTAGCCCTGAAATCCTAGATCTGGTTCCTACAATTGGTATCAAAGCCTAGGTTGATTATTACAAGATTATATATGCATGTTTAGATTATTTCTTAGATTACATCTAATTTATAATCTGATTATTAAATCTAAAATTAAAAATCATGATCATACGAACTGCTATAAGGTTGTCCTGCTGTAAAGTTTATCCCTTACAATAGAGAGGTTATCTGAGTTCGTGTAGATCTATTTCTTATCATAAATTTATTAGATATGATCTAATTTTATTTATAATTTATTAGATTTAAAATAATTTTAGATCTAAAAATAAAAATATTAGATTACATAGACTGCTATAAGATTGTCTTATTGTAAGGTTTATCCCTTACAGTGGAGAGGTTGTCCTAGTACGTACTGATCTAAAATATTGATCATAAAATTTTAGATTAGATCTAAAAAATTTATGATCTAATTAAAAATATTTTAATTTAATTTTAATCATCATAAATATGTTAGATTTGATCTAAGATAATTTATGATTGATTAGAGTTGAAACTGTTTCAATTACATGAACCAGTTTAGATTAGATCTAAAGTAGTTTCCTGCTAATCTTACTTGCATATTGATTATGAATCAAACATACAACTTGGTTGGTAGAACTATGTCATAAAAATATTTTATAAATATAAAAATTATTTTTGAAAAATTGAACCCCAACCGTCAGTCTAAAACTTAATTAAGAATAAAGAAGTGGTTTGATTAAGATCTAGAATTGTGAATTGAAGATCCTAGGACATAAATCATAACACATTGGGTTAAATGGGTTAGTGGGGATTAGGTCCATTAATTGGGTTAGACCTAGGGTTAGATTAAAGAATGGACTTAATTAGAGAATTGACTAAATTTAATCAATTGTTGTCTTAGATGAGGTCAAGGTTCTCTAGATCAATTACAATAGTTATAGTTAGTCAAGTCCATATCTTTAATGAGATCCAAGATGAACTTGATTCTTTGCTACATGGTCTAGCACGAACTATTAGGTTAATCTAATTAAGACTAATTAAACCAGTTGGTGTCTAAGATTAATTAGACCGGTGGTCTTTAATTGACACCGCTTATCTGGCCATTTCTGATGATGTCTAAGGCAAGTTTTGGCAGACCCTCCTACTTATCAAACTTACCTGGCCTCTTGGTAAAATTATGTTTTGATCGGATCACTTGACTATTCGAGCTTATCCATATCAGCTAGGTAAATCAGTAGACTGATTTAGGTGCTCCTAAACCAGTCTATTAATGGTCTTCCTTAAGCTGACCTGGTGAAGCCAGTGGGAGGATCATGACAAGTTGGTTCATCTGACCTTCCCACTTCTTTAAAATTAAATCCTCTAAAATTATTAGGTCTCTAAAATGAAATAGTTATTGTGATAACTAGATCATAGCCTCCCATTAAGTGGATAATAATGGGTCCATTAGTTAGATAATCATTGGAGACCCAAAGGCCTGGTGTTTATCGACTAATGATATTATCATTCATTATATGATTTCTTGGCTACATCTTTCTAAATGGTGGTTAGGTTAGCCAACCAAAGTTGAGCCTAATTATTCATTGGTTTGATGGACCAAACATGGTTATATTAATGGTTGGACCTAACCGGACCTTTTCAGTGGAGGCCAAAGCCTACTAATTAGGGATTGGGGTAAAAATTTAACTACTAAAAATTATTTAGAAAAATAATTGATTATGAACCTACCCATAGATGTACATGGGTTAGCTAACCAAAGTTAGGCTCATGTGCAGTCTATGTGGATTCTAATATCTACTAAGAAATTAGGATAATTCCTCGACTTGAAGGTAGAGGCTACCAATTTGAATAAAATAGTGAAAGAATCTTTTGATTAAAGTCCAAATTTTTAGGTTTAATGAATCAATTACTAATTAGATTGGTTTTCCTTGGCCTACATATGGCCAATTTTCTATCGCTCCAATCATTGTTGGACAAGAATAAGTTGGTGGGACCCAACTTTGATAGCTAGTACCGAAAGTTAAAGATAGTCTTGGAGCATGAACAGATCTTATATGTATTGACGGATCCTGCACCTAAGGAGCCAGCTGCCAATATACATGGAACGGTTAGAGATACTGACCAAAAATGGCTCTATGACTGAACCACGGTGCACTGCAATATGCTGGCTGCCATAAGTGAAAAGTTCAATCATAGATTTGAGATGGCTCAGTCAAAAAATATGCTTCAAGTGTTGAAGGATTCTTTTGGCACATTCGATGACGTTGAAAGGCACAAGACTAGTTATGCCATCTTCAATGCCAGGATGCAGAACGGTGCCTCTATCACTGATCATGTACTATACATGATCAAGCGATAGAGCGATTGAGCAAGCTCAGCTTTTTCTTGCATAAGCAGCTTGGAAAAGATGCAATACTAAACTTGCTGCCCAAATCCTTTCTCCCATTCCTCACTCATTTCAAAATTATTGGGTTCGGTGTACAGGGCAAAAGCATGGATTTCAAAGCAAAAACATGAAATCAAATAAATCAAACCCAAACCCAAGGACCACCTTATTAGCAATTAAATCATATAACATGCATTTATAATATAAAAGAAAATATTAGAACATACCTCTTATCACTAAACCCTAAATTGACCCTGATCGTCAGTAGCAGTCCGTCAGGGTTTCCACCAGGTGCCCATGTGTTCACCCTCCAACATTGATCCACATAGAGACTTGACCAAGACACCAGCACCTCTGATTTATATAATTAAAATTCTTATAATAAGAACTTTAATTAAATGGGCAAGACCTTCTTAAGCCTTTATGTCACCTTCCTTGCCTTTCTTTATCTATCTTTTCTTTTTTTTTGTCTTCTTAATTTTCCTTCTTAATCTCTTAGTCTTAAGATGACTTCTTGTCCTTATAATGACAAGATCTAAACAAGAGAAAGAAAGAAAAAAAATTGGATAAAAAAAACTCTTGTAAGAAAGAAAAGATAATGTTCACAACCCCAAACTCTTAGTGTGCACCCCTATAAATAATGTATATAGGGGTGCCATCTAAAAAACTCACACCCTTTCCTCATCAAATTCTCGTGCCCCATCGGCCAATCTCATGTCTCATCAGTAAAAATGAGATATAGACTTAGTCCAAGAGGTGTCTTAAAGTAGAAGGACTCTTGGATTAATTCTACGTAAGTTTTTACGAAGAGTCGCAATGCTTCATCTTTGGCGCCACCCTTTTCATCTATTAGATCATGAAACAAAGCCATCCAATGGCTCTAAAAAGGGATGCCCATTCAGCAAGAAGACATGGAGATAAACATTGAATAGTCAAAGTCCCAAGAGACTTTGACTTAGTCCAAGAGACATCAAGGAGGAGTAGGCGGCATGGAGTCTTGGGCGGCAAGGGTGCTTGGGCGACAAAACATCCAGGGCGAAAAATTTAAAAGAAAAAAGAAGTATTTCATCTGCAGAAGGACTCTTCTGCACCCCATATCAGATGTCCATGCCAATTAAAAAATATTTATGCGACATAACATATGGGAAAAGTCAAAGAAGGTAGGAGCCATCTTATTCCATGCGCCAAAGAGTCCTTTGCACATGAAAGACTTTCCACGCACAAGAGAGAGACTCTCTGGAGTGTGGGATGCAGGTATGTCACACTCAATTTGAAGCCCAATCAATCTAGGTTAATCCAACTCAAGATCAAATCTTATTTGGCTCAAATCGGATCTTTATTAGCCCAAATCGAAAGTCGATTCGAATCCAATTCGAATCCAGATGCTAGGGTTTGCTATATGTGCTAGCATATTCATCTTGCAAACATGGTCTAATCTAATTAGACCCTTAATCAATTCTCTTTGTGTGTGACCCATTGGGTTCCACATCTAACCAGCAGTGAGTCAGGATGTGATTTGACCTAATCTGATTAGAACTCAACCAAACCGATTTAGGTCAAAACTAGCCAACCCAATATGACTTAATTTAGAATACTTTCTAATTTAATGATCAAACTAAAATTTTAATTTGTTCAAACCCACAAAACATGATTGACGTCTACCAATGTATCATGACTACTCAGAAGTTATGAAATTTTGATGAAAATACCAAAAATATCCTTCAGTGAAAATTACCATGCAACTAGATCCTTCGATCTTCCTGCATTCTGAATATGACTCTGGGTATGGAAATATGTCAATCCCAATATCATATTCATTTCTCTTTCAATCTTATGATAATGATTCATTTAATAAAATATTAGAAACCATTTCTAATTTTCATCATGCTTTGATCAAAGTCTTTCTGAATCATTATTTATTTGAAGCAGGTAGGATGTTATTTTCTCTTACCAGGGGAGATCGATTCCTTGTTAACCTACTCTCAACCTTCATATATATAATCTACCATATCTAGATGATCCTGTACATAACTGAGTCTTGAATGATTAGATTATCCAAAATAAAGGTATAATTAAATTAGATTTAATCTAATTTTTATTTTATTTTATTTTATCAGAATAATAAGATCAGATCTAAAGAATCTCATATCTGATTAGGATCTTAGAGAAAATTTTTAAAATATCCCTCTTGATCCAATCAGATCTGAGTAAACCTGCATCGAGAAATAAGTTTTCTCCCTTCAATTTGGGCATCTGGGCGAAAAAAATCACGGAGTGAAGGTGAACAGGATCCTAAGGTACTTTTCTTTTTCTTTATGCCTCTCTTCTCTTATAATTTTTACCTCTAAGGATACCCTATTTTTAGATATGATCTAAATAGAGATTATAGATCTAAAAGTTATCTTTTCATAAAAATATATTTCATGGAAAAACTCCACACAGAGAGGGCGTGATTGAATTTTTAGTGTGTCAAGATTTTTGGGCCGAGTGAAATCCTAGATTTGGAAATCTAGGTTCGGGTGGAGAGATCGAGTGCTATGAGCATCAGATCGCCACCAAATTTGAAACACATCTTCATCATCCTTCAATATTTATGTTTTAATTTTTTAGAATATCTAAAAAATTAGAAAATATACGATCGATCGGATCAATCATGATCAGCCATCGAAGGCTTCGACGAGGAGCTAGCACTCCATTGAGGCTGATCGAAATCAGGAGCTCCGTATGGACCAACCGTAGAGGCCGGACATGTGTGTGATTGTGATGTGATACCATAGCATTATTCGATGGACTCAGATTATGGTGATCAACTACCTGTGAAAAGATATTATGTTCTAAACACGTGGATGTAGTAAATAGTTTATTATATAGTTTTATTTTCAGATCTATTAATATATGTATGCATATTATGGTTAGATCCTAATGTGTAGGATTAAATAATATGATATGATCAATAGATAATTAATTAGATTAATTATTTTTTGCTGCATCATTGCTATTTTTGAAATATTTTTCAAAAGTAGCATGGCAAATCCTGCACTATTTTCATCAATCCCCGCACTACAGGAAATAAAAATCTGGTTGTCATCATAGTTCTCCATGAAGGACTTGGGTGAAGCATCCTACATCCTAAGGATGAAGATCTATAAGGAAAGATCTAAAAGGATGCTTGGGTTATTTTAGTCCACATACATATATACTATGTTAAAAAGGTTCAGCATAGAAAATTTCAAAAAGGGCTATCTACCGATAGACCATGAAATTTTTCTCTCTAAGAAGGATCGTCCGACAACTCCTGAAAAGAGAAAGCGTATGAGTAGAGTTCGATATGCTTCAACAGTGGGATCTATCATGTATGCCATGACATGTACGAGACCAGACGTGGCATACTCACTAGGAATAGTGAGTAGATACCAGTCTGATCCTGGAGAAAATCACTGAAAAATGGTTAAAGCCATCCTTAAGTATTTGACAAATACTAAGGACCAATGGTTGGTTTCTAGCGAGTCAGATCTAAAACTTATGGGTTTTATAGACTTTAGATTTTAATCTGACCATGATGACAGTAGAAGCATATCAGGATATATCTTTACTCTGAATGGTGGAGCTATCTACTAAAAAAATTTCAAGCAACATACTGTGGCAGACTCTATTTATGTAGTAGAGTACATCGCAGCATCAGATGCCATAAAGAAAGCTATGACTGAGGAAGTTTATCACTGAGCTCGAAGTAGCACCCTTCCTAAATGGTCCAGTCCTGCTCAGCATTGATGCCACAGCTCAGGCGAAGGAACCAAAGGCACATAACGGACGAAGCACATTCTACACCGCTTCCACCTGATCCAGGAGATCATGGATCGAGAAGATATCGATCTTCAAAAAATCGATAGAAAGAAGAACCTGACCAACCCCTTCACAAAAGCCCTAATAATAAAGGAGTTCGACAACCATAAGTCGAAGATGGATATTAGATACTATGCCGAAAGGCTTTAGGACAAGTGAAAGTTGTTGAGAAATGTGTCCCAAAGCCAATCGTCAATCTATTGATGGTTAAGTTATATTGTAATTAGACTTAATTTATTAATTAATAATATATATTCTTAGTATTTTTATCATAAGTTTTCATCTTCTAACGAACTCCATTATTGTGATGAAATTCTTAGGACTATTTAGGTTCGATAAAGAGAGAATTTATCGATTAGTCTTTAAAACTATTCACGATCAAATGATAGGCGGTTAATAAGAACGACAGCATCTATCGAGTATAAGTCATTGTATGCCATATAGGTTGGTTGTCCTCTTAACCAAAAAGTATGGAGATACTAGTATGGCATAGAGGTGAGATGTAGGGGTATATCATCATTAAAAATGATCAACTCCAGAGCATTCTACTATTGAGAATGTCTCTGATGGGATATAGGTATAAGTGTCCCTTAGACCTGAGATCACCTCAGTGACTTGCAAGCAACTCACTATACTTTGGTACCAGACAAACTGAATTTCTAATTTAGTAATGAAAGGCTTCTAGGCATAGTCAAAGTTGGTATGTGATCAAGATGAAATTAACCACTCCAAGAGTTGGAGAAGAATGTATCACTATATTTCAATATAGCAAAACCTTGGCCAGAGTAATCTATAAGATGGATTTAGTATTTTGAAATATAATATGGATAGCCTGATCAAAGTTAATAATGGAACTCTGAGATATTCTATGAATATTTTGGTCAAGAAGATGAATTATATGGAAACTATATCCACATGGGTTTTTAGGATATTGTTCTACACATTCGACCTATCCGACCATCGGGTACCATTACTAGATGGTTACTTCGATTGGTATAGAAATTTATTCCTATGCTACCTACTTAGGTTTATATCTATGAGGTCATATATATTAGAGCTCATGATTAGATCAGATGGTTGATCAATGATTAAGAATCGTTCGAGGGTTAAACGATCAATACGATTGGTGTTTAATCTAGTGCGAGTATTGCAGGAGAATCGATTAGAAATTAGATTACTAATTGACTTAATCTGATTAAGCCAAATAATTGAGATTAAGTCTAATTGAATATGATTTAATTAAATTTGGTTTGGACTTGATTGGATCAAGTCTAATTGATTTATAGGATAAGCCAAGTGCAATAAAGAACTAGTCCTAGTTAAATTAGAACTTGGGTCAACCCAATTTTCTAATTTTACTAAAAAATTAAATTAAAATTTAGTCTAATTTAATTAAGTTCTTAATTAGTTTAGGATCTAATTTAATTAGGTTGAATTAATTTTGGTTTAATTTGGTTTGAGAAACCATGTTGGACCAAGTTAAAATAAGAATCCTAGTGAGACTAGGAACTTCTCTCCTTGCGCCACCTTAGTCCCAACGCCCCCCTCGCCCACTATGGAATGTTTAGTAAATAGAAAATCCTCTCTCCCAAGTCTTCACACATGCCCCCTTGCTCCCATTCTTTCTAACATGGAATTTTGTTAGTGAACCAAGTCAAATAAGGCCATTTGGTTTGAAATCAAACTCTATTTGATAGAGTTTGATGCAATCAAAACTCTATCTCATTTTGCCGCCAACCATCCTTATTATTTCCTGGTTTTCTCATGGAAAAGAGGAGGATTTTGTGCGGTCTTTCTTCCTGGTCACACCTAAAATAAAGGAGGGGGCGCCCAAATGTTGGGCGCCCCAACTAGTTGCCTATTTTAGTCTTTCCTAGTCTAAGAGTTTGACCCAACAAGGATTCCTCTATATCTCTCTATATAGGATGAATTTTCAACTGATTTTTGGACATATTTTAGATCATTAAGAGACCTACGAGGCATGTGAAAATCAAGGAGAAAGAGTTTGGGGCATGGGGATTTCATAGATACTAAACTAGGTATCTAGGTGAGAGAATAGAGAAGAAGAAGAAGGTCTTCTTCTAGGATTGTCTTGTTCATCTTTTTTCCTCCTTTTTGAGATTATTTGAAAATATCTTAGATCTATAATCTCTCATCCTTCTTTTCATCTTTGGAGGAATCCAAATCCAAAAGAAGAAAGCACTGAATCGACTATCGAAGAAGGATCAGTATAGTACTAGCATATTGTACTGATTTCCTGCATAGGACTTCTAATCATGGTTCATGGGCTCGGGTGGAAGACTCCTAGAGGCCAGATGTGTGTGTTGCTCGCAACATCATCTTTAAGTTTGGATCAGCAAGTTAGAACATCTAACTTGCATAGGTAATAGATTTAATCTATTTTACATATCTACATTAGATATAGTATAGATGCATGTTGATGTGATCAATATATTTTATTTTCTTCCTTATGTTTAATTTTTGATTTAATATCATGCCATGATCATGTAATAGGATATTAGATCTTGGGTATTCTCTGGTATTAAAAATTAATTTTGATTAATTTTAGTCTTCCACTGCTTGATCTTGAAAAAGTTTTGAGATCTAGTCCTAAAATCCTAGATCTAGTTCCTACACCATATACTTTTTATATGATATTTGGTTGAGGACTAAGTTAAAATAAATTAGTTGTTTTGATTTCAAACTCTATTTGATAGAGTTTGCAACCATAATTCTTATCCATGTATGGTGCCTAAACTTCTAATTTTTCTCTAAATTTTTTATGAAAAATAAAAAAAAAATAATGCACCAAACACCAGGTGGTCCATGCCCAAAAAGAAGAAGAGGATGCCCAAGAGTTGGGCACCCCAAGTCTAGCCTATTTGGAGGTCTCTTAACTAGGTATTTGACCTAGACAAGGACTCCTCTATATCTCTCAATATAAAATAGTTTTTAACCTAATTTTTTTTGAGATTATAGATCTAAGAGAGAGGTCTTTGTGCATGGAGAGACTGGGCGCAAAGAGGTTTACGTGTGGAAATTATAAAAGCACCAATCAAGGTGCTTTGGTGAGAGAAAAAGAGAAGAAGAAGAGGGTCTTCTTCTAGGATTTTCTTTCTTCTATTCTTCCATTCTTTTTGTGATTTTGAGAGGTGTCTTAGGTCCAAAATTATCTTTCTCATCTTCTAAAAATTGGAGGGTCCAAGTTTCAAAGAAAAAAAGATCTAAATCAGCCGTCGAAGAAGAATCATCATAGTTCTAGCAAATTATGCTGATTTCTGGGCATCAAACTTTTGATAAGTGATCGAGGGCTTGTGTAGACAACTTGTAGAGGTTGGATGCATGTGCAGCACAGAACGATAACTCAGGCCCTGATCAACGAGTTAGAGAGCTCGATTTCTAAAGGTATGGATGATATGATCATCTTTCTCCTATCTAGATTTGATCTAGCATAGAACAGTTTTTATGTTGATATGATCAACATGATTTATTCTCATGTTTTAATTTTTGATTTAATATCATGCTTTAATCATGTAATAGGATCCTAGATCTAGGGTTTTTTATATTTAATTATGAATTAATATGATTAATTCATATTTTTACTGCATAGATTTTAAAAAGTTTTAAAATCTAACCCTGAAATCCTAGACTAGTTCCTTCAATAGATTCGAACCAAAGCTGGTAGCACTAAAATAAATTCTTATATTAATTGAAGTAATCATCTAGCAATGGTATCCGACATCCAGATAGATCGAATGTATGCAAAACAACATTCAAGAATCTAATAGAATATGGTTATCGTATAATTCATTCATTTGATCCTTAATTCTTAGGATAACTTTAGAGTTAAACTCTCTTGATCAGTGTATCCGAATTATGTCTCAATCTAATTAATCCTATGACTCCTCATAAGGACTATCCTGGCCATGATTTTGTTAAATTAAAATATATTGAGCCATCCTCTCCAACAACTTGGAGTGGTCAATTCCATTTTGACTCATATTCCAACTCTATGAGTACTTGATTATGCTCAAAAATCTTTCATTACTAAATTAAAAATTTAAGTAGTCCGACATCAAAGCACGGTGAGTTACTTGCAAGTCACTATGATGATCTTTGGTCGGAAGGATATTTATACCCAAATCCCTCATAGACAACTCTTGATAGCAGAGTGCTCTAGAGTTGGTTACATTCAGTAAAATATACTCCTATATTTTATATATATGTCAAACCAGTATCTCCACACTCCTTGGTTATAAGGACAATCAATCTATATGGCACACAATAACCCACACTTGATATGGTTATCGTCCTAGTAATAATGTATCATTTGATCGTAAATAGAATTTAAAAACTACATAATAAATCCTCCTTTATCATTTAAAGTAGTCCTAAGGACTTCATCATAATACAGGAGTTCAAAAAAAAATGTCCACAATGTGATGGAAAAGCTAAATAATATTTATTAATAAATAATTCATATATAATTATATACATGAATTTAACCATCAACAGGCTGACGATTGGCTTTGGGACATAATTTTTAATAGTTCCATCTTCATTTGAGCAACTCATTAGCAACTTCTCTAAGCATCAAAGAGTTTTATTTTTTTATTTTACACTTATGCTAAAATTTTATATCTTGTATTTTGATTTTCTTCTCAAGTTTTTTTGAGATGAAAGAAACTTCATTAGGCTCGTCCAAGCCCAGAATTGAACTTGTAAGATTTTGGTTAATAAGCCCATAAAACCAACTAGGTTGATTGTGAGCTCAAAAAATAATTAGTGTAGATTTTAGTTGGTGATCTCAGAAAATTAATTAGATTTATTTGTAAGTCTGAAAAAACAAACACACTATAATAAAAAAAATTATAGTAGAATTTTCAAAAAGAACTTGAAAAGTGGATGTAGGTGCGGGTTGCACCAAACCACTATAAATCTTTGTGTTTATATGATGCCTTTGCTTCTTGCTTTACTTGCTTATCTTACTTGCATTCAATACTTGCCTTGCATAGTTTTAATTCTTGAATTGCAATCTTTATATCTTATTTCCACTGCTACATTGCTTGCACCTCACTAACATTCAAATTAGCTTAAATTATTGTATATACTTATTTAGAGCTTAATTTAGTTAAAATTTTAAAAGAACCTAATTCATCCTCCCCCCTCCTCGGTTGCTATCTTCTAGGCAACAGTAGGCTTACCTTAAGGGTCCCCTTATTACCTCTTTATTACGGAATCCGAGTTGTTAGATATGAGTGTTTGTTATGCCCATGTTCTAGAGTTTGTTGAAAAATTTCAGTAATTATCCACGTGGCTAAGTAGGCTGATGGACTGAGGTCGGCTTACAACTAAGGAGTCGTCCTATATGCACCTACAACAATGATGGTTATAGGGTTTCTCCCTATTGTCAATAAGGTCCCGATCCAAAGGTCAGCCATTATCTGAGCTTATGATTGAACAAAAGCTAATGAAATCATTTTGTCTTGGCTTGCTACATGGTCGTTGACTAGAGCCATAAATGGCATAATTGAGTCATTGGTCGTATATCAATGTCATTGGTGCCATGGACAATTGGAGTGAATGTCGGAGGATAAGTCCCAAGAACCATGACCAAGGTGACATAACTTCATAACAGGGGGTATGTGCAATCGACTGTAGAATGCCTCTCTCTTATGCTTCTAATGGTCTGGCTTCCTTGCTGGGAAATCTGGTTTTCTCTATGCAGTTCTGAGATGAAGTTGTTCTCAAGCTTGATCTATGATTCTCATTCTTTAGCGGAAATGGTATCTTTCTTATTTTCCTGATTTGGTGTGTGGCATGTAATATATGGTGCTAGCTGGCTTATGCAGCAGCTATTACTTCCTTCTTCCTATCTTTCTTGTTGTGGCTAATCCACCTGCGCCTATGAATCAACACCAAAAAACCTATAAAGATAAGTCTATACTGACCGAAGTTGGCTCCCGTGGAGACCCTCCGATGCTTAAGTTAATAGGATGGACTGGTCGAACAGGTATCTAAGAGCAAAGTAATAGAGATTGCTCAAACGTATTAGATGTATCCTACCAAATTGACAAGGTTACCATCCTTTTATAGGTGTCAGAGTGATAACCGCTGAGTACGTGAGTCCCTCTTTTTTTGGTGTAGTGTGATCTTGGGTAAGTAATTAAAACTATCCACTAATCACCGTCACCTGCTCTTCTTGAGGACAGTTTTGTAGGATCGATCAGCAGTCGGATAGGTTGTTTGGGGAGCTCTCATCGATCAGTCGTCTGATTTGGGATCGACTAGTCACCAATTAGTTGGCTTATTTTGTACCGATGGATCATCAATCAATTGATGTTGTATCGATGGATCATTGGTCGGCTGGTTCTATACCGATGGGTCGTTGGTCTGTTGACTTTCAGCCGATCGATGATCGATCGATCGGCCAATAGTTAGTCAGTCTATCAGACTGCATCATCGATCGATCGGCCAATAGTTAGTCAGTCTATCAGACTGCACGCCCATCAGATGGTAACGCATCCGCATTTTTATCATTATGTCGGTAAATGTCCATCAAAGATTGGTGATCTGTCGGTCATAGGCTGGTGAGTCAGGCGGTGGATTAACACCCCCCAATAGTTGCCCCCCATGCCCAAGTCTGAGGTGATGATTTGATAGACATTTTGTTTTAATGCACCGAACGTAGGGTGTTAATATGTGGCGTCACTTTGAATTTCGTCCTACCGCCTATCATTAATGATCACCATGACCTTGATAAATTTATTGTCCGATGCTTCGAGGATTGCAACAGTCACCATTAACGGATGCATGATTATAGAGCCTGAGGAATTTGATGTTCAGTCGTTCTTCGACCGACATGTGTCAGCATCTGGTGAAGCTCCTATGAATTTCGACCGTCGATGGGTCCTATATATATTGGTCCCCCTAGAAGGTTTTTCTTCTATCACTTTCAATTATAGTAGCTTTCGAGAACCTTGCTTGTTCTCTCATCCTTTAGATCCCAAGTTTAAAGTTCGAATCTTCTCTCTGACATCTTCATTTCTTTCTTTTTATTTTATTATCGAGTGCATGGCTGGTCATAATAGTTCATCATGAGGACCTGCAGCCAAAGCTTCTACTCTAACAACATCGATTGTGGAGCGGCTTTGGGATCAGTATCGGATCCCAGAGGGCTTTCGATTGTTGGTTCTTGGCCCTGACGATCGGGTGAATTTGCCTCCGTCGGATTTTATAGCTTTTTATTTGGAAAACCTTAGATCAGACCTTAGGTTTCCTGTTCTGGAGTTCCTCCAAAATATTTTTGACTATTATAGGATTTGTCCGACCCAACTAGCGCCGAACTCCATTCAGCTTTTGATTTATTTTGCTTTATTGTGTCGGTTAATCCTGACAACTCCTCAACTTACTTTGTTCATACCTTTTTTTGCCCTCTGACTCCATCCGAAGGCCGATGGATGATGGTACTTCACCCCGAAGGGGCTTTCTTTTATCACGGTCTTTCATCGTTCATTCACGATTGGAAGATCCAATTCTTTTTTGTTTCTTCTCCTTCTTGGAGCTTTTCGTCAATGTAGGGAGAGCCAAATACCCTTTCAAATGAGAATGGTTGGGTGGATCTGGTTGATCAAGAGAATTTTCTTTGACTGAGGGATATGAGGGTTTCCCTATAGAAGGAGCTGATTATTGAAGAGGCTCTGTATGATTTCAAATTTGGTCCGACACTATCCGTAGGTATACGAGAGTGTCTATAATTTTGTCTTTTCTCCTATTTAATTAGTTTTCGATATTGATCTGATCTTGTTATTCAATTTTGTAGGAATGCACCTTCCTCTTGGAATCTCCGAGGATGAAGTTTGCTAGTTTGCCACTCGAAAGAGGGTGGCACCTGATGCCAGTTCATCGTGCGTGCCAAAGAAAAGTTGGACAGCTGGTCCATCAACTGTCCCTGCTTCTGTTGGTGCACCCCCAGTGGCATCTTCTAGAGCCATCAGTGCCCCTATCATCGCCCTTCATGCTCAACAGCAGTAGCATCTTCTGAAGCCCCTCCGACCATCACACGGTCAGAGAAAGATGTCATCATCATCAATGTACCAGTTGTTGCTCCCGTGTCAAGAGCTTAGATGACTATTATTGTGCCTGCTCCATGACCAACTATGGTGCGTTAAAGGCGTTCGCCATCTCCATCTATGCCTGAGTGGATGTCGGTGCCTCCTCTAGAATAATCGCCTGCTAAAAAGAAAGGGAAGGTGCTAGTTTCCTTTGCGCCAATTGGGAGTGATACTTCCAGCCATGGATATACGGACTCCGAACGAGTTGATGTTTGGGTCCCCGAAGGTGGTTCAGCTTTTTCGGACCTCCAGTTGGCGAGGAGTTTGGTTCATGCCATTCTCCTCCCGAATGATTGAGAGTCAAGGAGGAGTCAGACCCTGGCCAACTTGTTTGGGTCATTCTACCCGACCTTCATCGAGGTAAGCTGGTAACCTCCCACTATCTTCTTTTTCTCTTTTTTTCTTTTTTGCTAATTTGATTCATCTTTCATGAATAGTGGGCTCACGACATGGCCAAACTTGAGTCAGCCTATCGTAGAATGGCCGATCTTCGACGTACGTGTTTCGACTCTGTGTCTGCCACAAACGCTGAACGTAATATAGAGATCCATCAGTTAAAGGAACAGGAGAAAGAAGCCACGGCCTGAAAAAATAATTTGCCCGAGGAAGTCTCCCACCTTAGAGTCGAACTTGGGTCAGTAAGAGCCGAACTTGAGTCGGTTTAGTTTGACCTTAACTCGGCTCAAGTGGAGGTGAAGGCCTAGAGGAGTCATGCTAAGAAGAAAAAATACGCGATGACCAAGATGAAGAAAGATCGTAACAATTGGGCTAAGAAAGTGGAGGATTATCGTTAGAAATGGCAATCTACTAAAAAGGAAGTATCTTCAGCCAAGATGGAGATCTAGGTTCTGCAACAAGATCTCAGTCAAGAAAAAGAGCTGGGCGTCGAGCAATTCAAGATCTCATTTGACCTGAAGATCCTAATCCTTCAAGAAAGTGAAGCGTCCTATTGGATTGGGTTCAACAATGGTCGAGATGTTGTCCAACAGCTCTTTCCTAACCTTGACCTCAACAGCGTCGTCGTCCCTAGTGTTGAAGAAGAGAAAGAGAGAGGAGACGGTGCTGAAGAAAAGGAGGAGGGAGGAGACGATAGATCATCCATGGGCCGAGCAGATGATGGTGCTCCCATCACTGTTCTTGCTTCAACCGAGCCGGCTATTTCTACAGTTTCCATGGCTCCAAGTGAAGGTATCTTGGGTCCCTCCACACCGATGGGTTTGGCTTCTCAGTTGGCTACTGAAGTCCCATCCGAGAATGAGAAAGCTGCTCTGAGTAAAGTCGTTCTATCGATGGATGTTACACCGATGATCGAAATTGAAGCCATTCCCGATCAGCCCTCAGAGCAATCGATCGTCGAGTAGATTTTATACTTTTGTTTCAAATTTTGAAGGACTAAAGGTCTATTTGTAAACTTTTTCTTCAGTAATGAAAAAGTTTATTTGTGCTTGTTTCTCATTGTGTAACTTTGCTTTACACCGCGACTGCAAATGCTTTGGTCGATCGGCTGTTGACCATCCATCCAACTTTTGACTAGCTTTTAAACTGACTTTGAATCAGATTGTTTGCTAGCACTTAGCCGTTTATTAGGATATTTATAGGTCGGGGATAAGCCAACCCTAAGTTGATTTCTAACCGACTATTAGTTGATTTTTTATCAACCGATAAGTGATCGAATCATTAAGATGTTTGATGATTGGATTTAAGCCGACCATGGATTGATTTCTAACCGACTTTTTAGTTAGTTTTTTTACCATCCAACACTTGATCGATTTTCTGACAGTTGGGTGCAAGCCAAACATCCTTTGATTCGGTCATGGCCAAATCGGCAAGGGTTGCGCTCTTTTCTAGTTAGGGTGAACCAACTAGTCCACAATCAAAAGTGTGGTGCTTTTCATCCTTTATCATTTGTAAGGAGGTTATACATCGGCATTATTCACAGTCGACCAGTCGATGGTTCTGTTGTAGAAAGTCGATTATATCAATGATTTGGAATATCCGATCGAAGGTGGCCGAATCATCGATTATCGATCATCCTTCATTCATCGGTTGTAGGATTCCACCGAACGAAATATGTTGACCGTTCGTTGGTTACAATATTTAACTGATAGTTGGTCGGTCGGATTCTCTTCCATTGTTTTTAAGTCTGTGTTGGTTTTCATCCAATCAACTTGTTCGATTTTCGGTCGACTGATTCGTAAGTTAATCAATCATTATGTATGGAAGAAACATCTTTACAAAAGACTTCACAAAATTTTATTTTTTGCATTTGTCCAAAGTACATGGAGCTAATCTCATTGATAGTATACTTTAAGATTGGTAGCATTCCACGTTCGGGAGACTTCAATTCCATTGAGTATTTCAAGTCGATATGTTCTAGGTCGAAGGGTTTTTGTCACTCAGTAGAGCCCTTCCTAATTTGGAGAGATCTTTTCTTAGTCTAGCGGTTTGGATACTTCTACCTTCCATAGGACTAAGTCTTCTGGATGAATCTCTTTCAGTTTAACCCTTCTATTGTAATATCTTGCAACTTGCTGTTGGTAGGCCGCCATTCTAAATTGTGTCTGTTGTCGAATTTCAGGTAACAGATCTAGGTCGGCCCTTTGGAGATCTGAATTACTTGGTTCGTCATACTTTTCCATTTTTATTGATGGTAGTCCGACTTCAATGAGTATCACTACTTCCATCCCGTAAGATAGGTTAAAGAAAAATTCGCCCATCGAGACTTGGGGAGTGGTTCGGTAAGCCCATAGCACCGACGGTAGTTCTTCTACGTAGAGGCCTTTGGCCTCATTGAGCCGGGTTTTCAAATCATAGAGGATTGTTTGATTCAAAACTTCTGCTTCTTCATTCGATTGCGGATGGCAGACGGATGTTAGCTTGTGCATGATGTGATGCATCATGTAGAAGTCTTTGAAATTCTGATTGTCAAACTATCTGCTATTATCAGTTATGATTGTATGTAGAAGTCTAAATCTATAGATGATAGATCGTCAAATAAAATTCTTCATTTTAATTATCGTAATTTGCACCAAAGGTTCAGCTTCCACCCACTTTGTGAAATAATCGACAGCGACGATCAAAAATTTTCTTTGCCCAGATGCCAGAGGAAAAGAACTAAGAATGTCGATCCTCCATTATGCAAATGGCCATGGTGCTACGATCGATGTCAGTTGCATTACTGGCTGGGGTTGGATATTCATGTACCTTTGGCATGGCTCACATTTTCGAACAAACTCGATCGCATCTTTCTGCATTATTGACCAATAATATTCTTGCCGAACAATCTTATAGACGAGGGACTTGCCCCCCAAATGATTTTTCTAGATTCCTTCATGGACTTCTCGAAGTGTGTAGTCAACATCGGAAGGACCTAGGCACCTCAATAGCGACAGGGAGAAAGACCACTTGTAGAGTCATCTGTCCATCATGACATATTGCGAAGACATCCATCTTAAGTGCTTCACTCATGATGGATCATCAGGCAAGGTTTCTTCGTTCAGATATTTGATAATTGGATCCATCTAACTCGATTTGTCGTTGAAATGCAATACTTCTTCCATCCTTTTGATGCTTGGCACATCAAGATATTCGATGCAGGTTTGGCCAAGTTCGTTAGGAGCGATGACGATGAGTCGGGAGAGTGCATCGGCTTGAGCATTCTTTGCTCTGGGGACATGTGAGATGTCGAAGTATTTGAAGGTAGAAGTTTGGTCTTTCACCTTCTCCAAGTATTTTTGCATTATTGGATTACGAGCTTCGAAGTCACCTTTGACTTGTCCTGCAATGAGTTCAGAGTCGGTGAATATTTTCAGTTCTCCGATATCGAGCTCCCTAGCAATTTTCAAGCCAGCTAGAAGAGCTTCATACTCAGCTTGATTGTTGAAAGCTTTGAAATTAAATCGGAGAGCATACTCAGTGACTATTCCATCGACATTTGCTAAGATGAGTCCTGCACCGCTTTCAAGAGCATTTGATGCCCTGTTGACGTGTAATACCCAAGCCGACTGATCAGTTTTAGGGATGTTTTCCACTGACATGCGAGTTGTTTTCTCTTGATTGGGCTTGTCATTCGAGATGGTACATTCAACAATGAAATCGGCCAGAACCTGGGCTTTCATCGATGGGCGAGAGTGATATTGGATGTCGAATTCACATAGCTTTATCGTCCATTTCACCATTTTACCTGAGGTATCTGGTCGATGTAGGATCGACTTCAGAGATTGGTCGGTTAAGACATGAATTATATGGGCTTGGAAGTAGAGCCGAAGCCATTGCACCAAAATGATCAGAGCATAGATTATTTTCTCCATCTTTAAATATCGGGTTTAGCATTATGGAGGACTTTGCTTGTATAATAGATGGGATGCTGTGCCCGACTTTCATCCTCTTTGATCAGAACCAAACTAATAGCTTCATCGGATGTGGCCAGGTATAAGTATAGAGGTTCCCCTTCCATCAGCTTTTCGAGCAATGGAGGAGTTATCAGATATTTCTTCAACTCTTCAAAGGATCGTCGACATTCGTCAGTCTATAAGAAGTCCTTAGTTTGTCATAGAGTTTTGAAGAAAGGAAGACATCTTTCGACAGACTTAGAGATGAACCGACTGAATGCAGCGATTCTTCCATTGAGTCGTTGCACCTTCTTCTTCAAAGTTAGATGTTTCATGTCAATGATAGCTTTTATTTTCTTAAGATTTATCTCAATTTCTCGATGTGAATCAAGAAAACTAAGAAACTTTTTGGCCATCACTCTGAAAGCATATTTGGTTGGATTTACCTTCATCTGATGTCGACGGAGCATGTTGAAAGCCTTTTCTAAGTCTCGAACATGGTCTTGACTTTGGATGCTTTTTACCAGCATATCATTAATATATACTTCCATGTTTTGCCCAATTTATAATTTAAAAATCTTGTTCACCAACCATTGGTAAATCGCTCCTACATTTTTAAGTCCAAATGGCATGACTTTATAACAATAGATCCCTTTGTCGGTGATGAAGGCAGTGTGCTCTTCATCTTCGAATGCCATTCAGATCTGGTTATAGCCTACAAAAGCATCCATAAAGCTTAGGAGTCGATGTCTCGAGATCGCATCGACAAGTTGATCTATCTTTGGGAGAGAAAAACTATCCTTTGGGTATGCTTCATTCAAGTTGGCATAATCAATACTGATGCGCCATTTTTCATTGGCTTTTCTCACCATAACTGCAAGCCAATCAAGGTAATGGGCTTCTCTGATGAAGCCTGTCGTGAGGAGTTTGTCCACCTCTTCATTGATGGCGTTTTGTCACTCAGGAGCAAATGGTTGCTTTTTCTATCTCATCCGCTTGACGTTCAGATTAACATTCAATCGATGAGTAATTATTTCTGGAGTATGCCAGACATGTTGGTTGTCGACCAAGCAAATACATCAGCATTGGCTCTTAGCAATCGAATCAGCTATTCATGCTCAATCGTCTGAACGTGTGACCTAAGTTGAATAACTTTAGTCGGATTGTTCTCTTGCAACGGGATGGAGATCAATCGTTCGGTTGGCTCACCTTGATTTTCATCTTCCAGCTGATCAAGGCCTTCCAGCAGTGAAGAATCTTCTGATTTATTCTCCTTTATAGTGATTGCAAGGCAACATCGTGTTGTGGTATCAACTCACTCTGATACCAAACTATTGGGATATCAGCTACTCTAATATCGCTTGTTAAGAATCTAGTACCAAATTATTTTGGTAGAAAGAAGAAAGAAATAAAATAAGAAAATAATCAAGTACATGGATCAGCCTAAAGGTTCGACTCCACAGGGCATGCAAAGTTTCACTATGAAAGAAAAAAATAGATACAAGAGGAGAACATCCACTCTCAACTCACCATACATAAATCTCTCTCAACTAGAAGCTATCCTTATAAAAGTTCTCTCAGAATCCTAAGGAGACCCATAGAAGCTACAAGATGCTCTGTCTTCACAGCTTCCCCGTCGAATGCTATGCATCTGTTGCTTCTCTCTCTCGCGGATTGCATATACTCGACGCTTTGCCAAGCTCCTCTCGATAGCTACCTGAGCCTCTCTACGTGCCTGTCATACCACACGTGCTACCTTTTCTTCTCTACAGCACCTCAGCCTTTTAAATAGGATGAGAATCCTCTTCTCAATAGTTCACAGGAGTCCTAACAGGACTCGTTCTCCTAATATGAGTCGAACATATTCTTGATGGAGTTTTGAAATATTTTTTGACCTTCAGATTATGACCGCAACCCTCCATGGCTGTTGGATCATGTGGTCTACATGCAACTTCCATAGGCCCCTTAGATTAATCACAATCCGAGTCCAAATAAAAAAAAATTCCATCATATTTTGTTCGCCTCCATCGAGCCAGCTCGATCAGTGATCGAGCTGGCTCGACTGTGTCTCATCCGGACCCTGCTATCTATCTGTCTGGATCGACTATATCTCATCCGGACTCCTGCTATCTATCTGTCTGAGAGAGCCAGCTCGGCTATGATTCAAGCCAGCTCAATCTCAATCCGAGTCGGCTCGATTGTGTATCAAAGCCGACCCAACTATTGTGCTAAAAACTGATTCTCTTCTTGTTGTGGATCGAATTCGGACGATCTGTTGGTCGCCTCGCATCTCTTCGACTCTAGCTTTAGTCAAAAATCAAACTAATAAATGGTATGTTGATACTATCACCTTGAGGGAATTGAGTTTCGATCTTTCAAGTAAAGCATTGTATGCTGAAGGAACTCTAACGACCATGAAAGTCAAGATGATAGTACTTTATCGAGGTTCTATCCCCGTAGTTAATGAAAGATTTATCTCTCCCTCAACATCAATGGTGTCTTCAGTAAATCTGACTAAAGGGATGGGGACTTTTCAGAGTCATTCTGTTGATAATTTCATTTGGAAGAGAGTAAAACAAAATGTTAGTTGAACTTTTATTATCTATGACGATATTTTTTACATCATAGTTCGCTATCGTCATCGAGACGATGATAGCATCATCATGAAAAATTTGAACTTTTCTTATATCATCATCCAGAAAAGAAATCGGTTCATCAAATCATCGCTTCTTGGTCGATTCTTCTTCGAATGTTTTTCTTCTAGATCTTGATCACCCAAAAATCATATTGATCACTCCAGCCATTGGTTGGTTCTAATGAACTTCCTCCGACGCTGATGGTTGATCAGCGTGAGACTGAGTCGAGCGATCGAGCTGGTACTTGGCAAGAAATCTCCACCAGATGAGAGCCTCGATCTCATCTTTCAGCTAGAAGCACTATTTGGTGTCATGATTATAGTCACGATGGAACTAGCAGTACTTTCTTTGTCTTTTCCTCGATTCTTCATCGATGGGGGTCGATGAAGGTAATTCTCTCCCTCAATCTCCATCAAGATCTATGCATGGGGAGTGGAGAGGGGAGTATAGGTATCGTACCGATTTTTCATATTGGTCGGTACTGGATTTAGTCGAAAGAAGACCGTTTTTCTGTTTGGAGTGGGTTGGTTTGGTTCTATAGGAATGTCGTTATTCTGTTGCTTCTTCTTCTTCTGATCTTTTTCATTTGATTGGTGCCGGCCAGAAGCACCTTCTTCTGTGCGAATGTATTTATCAGCACGCTCCAAGAGCTTAGCATAGGTCCGGGGATAGTTCTTGTCCAGTGAATAAATGAACCAGGAGCCCCACAGATCTTGCTTCATGCCCAAAATGGTCACATCCTCGTTAAGATTTCTGATCTCAAGTGTGGTGGTGTTAAAACGTGCCACAAAGGTCCGAAGGATTTCTTCCTCTCTTTATTTGATCGAGAAGAAGGTGTCAAAAATTCGTGGCATCCTCCTGCTGGTGCTGAAGTAAGCCATGAAGGAGTCTTCAAGCTGCTCGAAAGAGTCGACGCTTCTTGATTGGAGCCCAAAATACTAGGCTCGAGCAGCTTTCCAAAGGATGGCTGGAAAGCTGATATACATGAGGGCATCATTTGCCTCCTGGATCATCATGAGAGTCTTGTAGCTCTGAAGATGATCGACTGGATCGGTGGAGCCATCATATAGCTCTACTTGCAGTATCTTGAACTATGATGAAATTGATTCATTCAGGATGCATGAGGAGAAAGGAGGAGCAGTCTGAATGTGGAGTCCCACGAAGAACCCCCCCTTTCATATCCTCCTAGATTCGGGCCAGTCGATGGTCGATTTTTTTGAGCTTTCACTCGTAGGTATCGAACCAATGCTAGCGAGGTGTCCCTGGGGTTGATCCTCCTGAGGAGCTGGTTGAGAAGGAAGTGGTTGAATCTTGAGGGGTTTTCTCCTTGTGCCGGTCTCGATGAGTAGACGAAAAAATGGAACGTCATGATCGACGGGTGGTCCCTCACAAATGGCGGAGAGATGGAGTTTCCGCTCGATGAGAGCATCGAGATGGTCGCTCCAGTGAAGGAGAGGCAAAGTGCCTCGATACACGATGGCTGTCTGAATGGCATCGCCTGTGTCACCGATCCTTCAGCCACCATGCATGGCTGTTGCTCGAGGCTGTGTACAGTCTCCGTTAACATTCAGACCTGCTGCATTAGTGCAGCTAGTTGATGGACTTGTGCATTCGCCATGACCGTCGGATGCGAAGAGCCCGATTCCGCCACTGACGGTGGTAGAGGGGGAAGTACTTCTCACCGGAATGACTGTCCGGCGGAGCTGAGTGAGTTGCGAGCACGTGTTTTTGCCATAGTAACAATTGACAAAGATTTACTAATTATTTTTTATCTTCCTCCTACACTGGCGCACCGAATCTGTTGCGATCAATCCACCTGCGCCTGCGAATCAATACCGAAAAATCTGCAAAAACAAGTCCATACTGACCGGAGTTGGCTCCGATGAAAATTCTCTAATGCTTAAGTTAGTAGAATGGACTGATTGAACATGTATCTGAGAGTAAAATAAAAGAGATTACTCTAAAAGTATTAGATGTGTCCTACCAAATTGACCAAGTTACCACTCTTTTATAGGTGTCGGAGTGATAACCGCTAAGTACGTGGGTTTCTCTTTTTTTAGTGTAGTATGATCGTGGATAAGTAATTAAAACTATCCATTAATCGCCGTCGTCCGCTCTTCTCGAGGATGATTTTGTAGGGTTGATCGGAAGCCGGATAGATTGTTTAGAGAGCTCTTGTCGGTCAGTCATCTAATTTGGAGCCGATCGATCACCAGTCGATCAGCTTATTTTATACTGATGGATCATCAATCGGCTGATGTTGTACCGATTGATCGTCGATCGGCTGATTCTATACCGATGGATCATCAGTTGGTTGATTTTCTGCCGATCGACGATCGGTCGGTCAGCTGATAGTTAGTCGGTCTATCAAACCACACGCCCACCGGATAGTAATACGTCGGCATTTCTATCATCATATCGGCGAATGTCCATCGAAGGCCGATGATCCATTAATCATAAGCTGGTGAGTCGGGCAGCGAATTAACATTCCCGAACATTTTTATTCCTTGCTGTATGTTTGATGTGATGTACAGGGATCCATTGCTGAGTAATTTTCATGTCACATTCCTGAAGTATGATTGCTGGGGGGGGGGGGGTTTCGCTTGTGGCCTATGCTTTACCCTGTAGCTTATAACTTTATTTCTCATAGCCATCACATGCTGCAGTCCCAGTTCTTTCACTGGGATGAGCTCACAGTTTTGGCGACTTTTGCTGTTTGGCAATTGTGAGTTTACCGCATAGGATTTTCTGTTGTGTCCCTTGCAAACAGCTGTACGTCAATCTTTCTACTTTTGTCTTGGAGTTCCGCTGTGTTTAGCAGAATTGTAGTGTCTATACATGATGTTTTATGTAAACAGGTACTACTTTGCTTTTCAATAAAAAAAACAAAAAAAACAAAAATTACTTGCGGCAGCATGTGGCAGATCAGTGATATCACTAATTAAATCACACTATAGAGCAGATTTTTAAGTTGACAAGTCTCCAAATTCCCGGTAAGCTGGAAAAAGTGGGTCAACTCCACAAAACAGGGGTCAAGCTTACCAAAATAGTTGTCTGTTCAGTGCATGGATTTATTTCAATGCACCGCAGGTCGTGATTGTCTGATCAGTAAGATCAAAAAAAAAGCCACGTTTATGCCTCAAGTTTCCCCCCCCGCCCCCCCCCCCCCACTGATTTGTGATGAAATGTCAGTCTATAAAATTATAAACAACACTTATTCACAAATAATCAGATCACCTTAACTAGCTGAACAAATAAGTGCAATATTCATTTGTTACTCAAATAGCCACTGTATGAGAATAACACGGCACTACCCTTCTTAAGTTATGACCCATTTCCCGTTCCTGCTTACATCAGGAACTGCTGTTTATAAAATGCGTCCTCATTTATATGTCCAGTTACGTTTTTGTTTACAATAAACTCTGGAGAATTAGTGCCAAGCTGGTAAAGGCTAGAAGTGTGCAAATAATTTGGTTAACTGAGAACCAAAATAAATATTAATTATTTTGATGTTTGATTTAATTTTTTATTAAAAATTTTAATTTTAATTTTAAATGGAATCAAAATTTTTTAATTAATTCAGTTTTTGGTATTTAATTTAATAACTTTGGTTAATCGAAAATTAAAATTATCTCATCCTATTTAATTTTATATTTAAATTTAATTTAAATAATATTTGAATGGGCCGACTCATAATCAATTGGATTGCAACAAATATCATATTACGGTAGAAAACACGCCACGCTAGACGTTACGGTTAAGCCCTGTATTTGAGCAATTCCCAATTACGCGCGATGGTCGGTGGTTCCATGCATATGCTCCGTGATTTGCCTTGGATTGTGGCCTTTGGATGGTTGGATTAGACGGTGCGGGTCCTGATTTGATAATCCCCTCGCGCTCGGTGCCTCGCCCTCCGGTTGCCTATTTGATACTGCCATCTTCTAGGTAGTAGTCGGACCATCGGAGACTCAGAGTTGGACGCCTCCACGAACCATGGCTCCACCCCCTCTACGCCTGTGGCCTTCCATCTTCTTCCAACCTCTCCAATCTCCATCGCCATTGCCGACCCCCCATCCTCGGCGCCCATCGCCTTCGCAATCGCTCGTCGCCTCTCCCTTCTGCCATTGCCTGGCCCATCGCGTAGTCCTCAGCCTCCAGCCGATGGATGGTAGAATGTGGACCGTCGAACACCGCCGCCGCCTCGCCTTTGCCTCCTCTTATAGAGGTCCCAGACCGCAATACCGTCGAAACTCGGAACGGTGGACCGTCAGAGTCGGCCACCATCTCTGCGGCCTGCCCTCCCCTCCAGCGCGGTGCCTCTCCATCGCCGCCGTCAACCTGCTCCTTGGCGCTTACAGCATCGCGCCTCGCCTCCACCCCGTTCGCCGCTGTCGCTGCCTCCCCTTTGTCGGACTATTCCACCACGACACCACCGGTTCAGGCATCCAGCAAACCAACATGGTGAGATTTATTTAGTTTTTTTTTTTTTTTAGCTTTTAGACTTTTATGTTAAGTCAGCAAATCTCTATTTTTTTATTAAAATTAATTATTAAATTACTTAAACTTATAGACCGTGCTGCTCAAACTCAATGCCATCATGCCTCCCTATAGGAATAGAATCAAATGCAACTTTAAATCCGACTTCAATGAAGAAGAGAAATCCATTCCACCAGGATCATAAGTACCAAGAAAATGATAAGATGAAAGATATATGTAGATATTATTTAAAAATTTTTCATGCTGATATAAAAGAAATGAGACAATAATTTTAAAAAATCATCTCATGCGCAAAATCCATCTAATGCAAAGGATGGACAAACTGAGTTAAATTTTCAATCAATGAAGGGAAAAGAAAGATATGTTGTTCTTGGTACTTGGAGATTTGATGAGAAGTTTGCAAGAAAAATTTTGACTAAAATGATTATGATTAATGATTTGCTATTCAAATTTATGGAGGGAGAGGAATTTAAGAAGTTAATAATAACATTATTATGTCCTAGATTTCATATTCCGTCATGATGGATAATTACACGGGATTGCTTTCAACTCTACCTGAATGAGAGGTTGAAGTTGAAAAATTTTTTAAAAAATTCTAGGCAGAGGATTTGTATCACAACAGCCCCTTGGATTTCAATACAAAAGATGAACTACATATACATCACTATGCATTTAAGACAAAAAGATTGATAAACAAATAAAGATTTACCTTTTTGATTGAAAAATTGACAAAGTGTTTATAATCACTGTTGGTAATGCTAGCTCAAATAATATTGTAATTAATTTTTTTTAAAAAAAATACTAAATTAGGGGACAAGATTTGAAGCATGCATAAGAACCCCTAATGAATAGCGAGCTCAGTGATACATCAGTTGCGAGTTTATGTTTAGAAGAATCAAAATTATTTTATTTAGTTTATTCAATTTCAAATTATTTTGATTCAATTTTTAGTTCTATAAAATATAAATTCAAAAATTTGGTTTTTCAAAACTTCAATTTGCTTTAACTGAAAAAAGCGGATGCTCTAGTAAGAGCTTCCCCTTCTAAAGAATTACAAGATGGTGCTCCAAGTCCAACGTGTTGCTACGTTGCACAGGCCCAGAGGCATCCTGACTAGATGGGTGAACGAGACAGAATTAACTGCTGAAAAATGAATGGAACAGATATTACAATTAATATGACTAACTGGGGATTGCCTGGTACTTCACTTTTTAGCACAAGTTGGTGTCTCTCAATATTCAAATAAATCAAGACTCATCAGCCCCTACATGAACAGCTCCACCAGAGAGGATTAAACATGAACAGCTCCAATGTTCCAATGTTCCCAGACCTGGCAAGTTGAATTTTGTCCCACAGGAATGCACCAATCATGACGTAAGGATTCAATTTTTGGTCCTCTTTTGCTTTTGAGAAACAAAACGAACTCTTTGCTTTCCCAGCACCAATGTTTTAGATCTTCCGTCGTCTAAACGGACTGACAAAGTTGATGTCCCTTGATTGATATCTGAAACCATTCCTTGATGCCTACAAAAATGATTTATCAGCCATCAATGTCGTCCCTAGATGTTGAGCATCTCTTCAGTTGACAGAACCCTTAACAAAAGTGGAATGTGTGCTTATAGCAATCATCGAGTAACATATTTACAGCTAACTGAAACCTTAATACAGAAACTAATACAGACAAAAAAGGTCATGAAAAAGAACATGCTTAGACCACTAATATAAACCATTAGAGCCAACAGCACTTTAAGATTATTAAAGCATGCCATACTTTGAGAGCTATCATTGCCACTGCAATCTTATCAGTGCAAATCAGTTAGCAAGCCAGAATGGAGCAACACTTCAACTGCCCAGCAACTAACAGTAAATTAATGTCTGCCTTTTAAATTACCTATACAGGAATGTGTGTGCAAGAGTGAAGGAGTGGGCGGCAGGGGTATTTGCTGGTTGAGCCAAGAACTAACCAGGAATTATTTGTGGATTGATGAACTTCAACTCTCTTTCCAATGGCATCCTTTCCAAGCTTCTGCAGTATCCAGTTTGCATCCATAGCCCGTTAGATTTTCCTGATACAGCGGTGCATGGTTCGCATCTTCTAAAACACCAATCTTTTCTGCTGGTCTCTTTCTTTTTGATCTCTGCCCTTTTACAGAGTTTTCTTCCTCTCCCTGTGGAGCCCAAGAGCTCCGCTGTTCAAAATACGGGTTCTTGAACTTCAGCTTCAGCAATGGCTTGGGGTCACCAGAGAAATTAACAGGTGTATCTGAAGGTTGCTTATGTAGAGCCACATCATTTCTAAGCGCCAGAGTCTCTGCTGCCTGGCCTACTTCTGTGCTTCTTATTCCTACCATAAGAGGGCTTCTGCATGCGACAGTTGGTTCACAATGTTCACCAATGTCACTGTTGATTTTTCTGTGCATCTCAGAAACTTTTCCAATCTTTAGAACATTCTTTTCTTTGAATCCATCCTTTGAACTTCTTATGTGGCTTGAATTATCAAGTTTAGCTCCTGGATTTATGAAGGAACATTTGTTAATTTGGGATACTTAAAAGAGCAGTTAATTACCTAAATAGATCATGGTAAGCTAATGCTCCACAACAGGAGAAACATGTCCTATGAGATCACTATTCTATGTGATGTTCACCAGATCTTGAAGCAGATAAAAGACAGAAAGTATCAGTTATCGCAAGAACAGGTACCTTTCTTACCATCAGATCTGACAGTTCCACCATGATCATCAAGTATATGATTCTCACTATCCTTTGTTCTCTGCTGGCTAGTGTCCTCACTGCCTGTACACATTAAAAGTGTGCTAAGCTAACCAATACCAAGAAAGCAAATTCGACATACATTGAATCTGGATCAGTATCGCATGTTTCTTCAATTAATAAAAAGAAATTCACATAACAATAAGAACAGCAGATGTAGCTACAAAAAGAAATAAAATGGGTAGTAGGAAAGCTGTACCAAATACAGTACAGGAAGGAATTAAAAGTGGGGAATGAACTACCTAAATGAAGAAGGGAGTATTGACATCTGGTTAAACATTCTCTGGCAATAGAAGTTGTAGGTTCAGGATCAGCATGCATCCAACAAATTTTATTATTTAATTGAATTTTTTAAGCTGTGGTCTTCAACCCTGCAATTTGGTTTTGGAATACCAGAATATCAGTGTGCTTTAAGTGAAAATATTTAAATTATTTGAGATTAATGGGGTAGGATGGTTATTGATGTCCTTGTTTGTTTTGGAAACTCATTTGTAAAGAACAGAGTGAGCTTTGCAATTGAATGCATTCTAAAGTTTGACTTTCAGATAAATGGCTCATTCCACTACCTTTTTGTCCATGTTTTGTCTCCTTCCTGTTGAATTGTAGGTTTACACTATATGGTATTTAGGCCCTGTGCAAGTTCCTGCAATTATAGATGTGGTAAGGTGAAAACATCAACAGGCAGCAAAAGAAAGAAAGTACTAATTTCAGTGTCATGGTAGATCATTAGAATTTCCTGGAGAAGACACTTGCATGGATCAATTACAGTGGTGAATCCAGCAAACGCTCATTGACTTAATCCTGTTTTCTAGCTAACTTGCAATGCAAAAAGTAGTGTAGATGACGGACTGCAAATCCATCCCTTAACAATTGTGTGTTCTCACAAGGAACTCATGGATTTGAAGAGGGGTAATTTAAATAACAAAGAAGCAAACTTGCCATCTGTATTTTCAATGTTATTTGTTTGAGAAAATATAAAGGAAGGCCCAAAATGAGACAAGGTCGACAATGCACTAAACCAAAGAGTGGTAAGGACATTAAAATTCAGAAAACACTAAAGGGAAAGGACTCATCACTGATATATGACAAGTACGATGAAGAAGAAATCTTGTAGATAATGGGGCCACTTGGGGTTCAGACAAGACAAACTGAGTATAAGCTGCTTAGACTCAGCCCATGACATGAAATGAGCAATGGAGCTCAAGTTTTCAACTCATTTATGAACTGAACCAGGCTGGATGAGCTTGTTATCAAGTTGAGCCCAGCGTTTTTGCAAGCCAAAATGTGCTTAGGCTTCCCTCTTTTTGAAATCAAGCTTTAAAAGACATTTAATCTTGGCTCATTTCCTAGATGAACCCAAATGAACAAGCAATCAAGCCAAGCCCAAGCTGTTCATGAACAGTTGAGCTGCAGCCCTAGGAAACAACCATGTCAAACAAAGGTCTAGAGTTCCTCTGAGAATCAACCAAAACCGCTCCCAAATAAAATGTGTGAGGTATGTTTCATCAGTCTGCAATGCACAAAGAGATTTAACACCGCATGAAAGAAAACTAAGATGGACCGACCATCAACTTTTCAGGTGTGCAATACCATGAAATTAACATCTGTCCAGTAAAGTGACGACACATATCATTCAATCAAAGAAAATTACCTAGTGATCTGAATGTTATATGACCACATAAGTCACTAGCACAAGACTAGTATTGATGGAATGGGTTATCAATTTCTGATTTTCCAGTATAAGATTTTGGAAAGCTGGTAAGAATGTTCAAGAATACTTATCCAATAGCGAGGATTTCCATAAATGGAACAAGTAGGTAATTGGGGAAAAAATGGTTGAAAAATTGTGAGAAAGAACATATTCCCAAGTGTACACAGTCTAATGAGTTTATCAACATTGGCTTGCTTTTTGCAGAAATTAGATCTTTTTTAACAGAAGATGATGTAGAATAGCTAAGAGGCATTTAGCCGGATGTAGTGGTACTTTAAGTTGCAAAGGTACATTACAAATTCCTTAAAGAAGTGCATATAACCAGTTGTAAAGTTGAATCTTGGTTTCGACCATTTATTTCATCTAAGCTTTACATGAGGTTGAGGTTACAGCCATAAAGGACGAAGATGCTCCATAAAACTAATTTGTAAGATATCAATATCTCATTGTTTCTCTTTATGCCATTTTCTTTTTTTTCCTTTAGTGGATCTTAATCTCTTCAAGATCAGAGTTCTATGTTGCTGCAAATAATAAATTGAGAATAAGAGAAACATAGGCAGAAAGAAAGATATCTGGATCCAAAATATAAAGAATTATGTTAAAAATCAGGCCACACTATGACAAGGAAATACATCAATTGAAGAATGCAAGAAAAAGCCAACAAACCTACGACGGGTATACAGAGGTCAATGGATAGATGAAGCTTTTCAAATGGTCCATAACTGCTTAAGCAAACAAATTTAGAAAATCTGGATCTCAGTATTAAGAATTCACTAATTATGAGGTGACAGTCCAACAGGATATCCAATATCCAGTTCATGAAGCTAAATGATACCATGCTTATGACTTCCATTGAAACAACAAATATTGATTGTTTTAGATTTTGACATATGGAACAATGCTTTCCAAATACTTCACATAAGACCATAATCTTTGTGAGAAGAGGGATGTGAGAGGAACTGATGGGGACAGAAAGAACTGTGAGAATAAAATAATTGTTTATTAATTAAATTTTTATTGAGGACCAATGTTGTTTTCCTAACAAGTACTTGCAACCCTAAAGTAAAGCAAGAAGTATTGGCCATCAAAAAACATCTTTTACAAGCAAGGTTGGAATTGGGAAAGAATTCATGGAAGCACTCACAATATAGGCCACTCAAACATGGAAATAAAAGAGGTAATTGGCAAACTAAACTTTCTACTGATTAACAGAAATACCTGCAAAAAATCAAATAAGTGAACAACTATATCATCTTGGTAGAAGTGCTTTAATTCTTTCTAGACCAGTACACATTTGGATTTCATTTAGGTGCCAATGTGCTTCCAATGGAAGTCACCAGTATGGTCAGGTGTATTATGATGAAAAGGTTAACACTTGTCTCTTCATGCTTGACTGTCACTAGACTATTCTTAAGTTAATAGATGAAGCCTCTATGAATAAACTTGTACCACATAGAGTCAAAACTTTGAGTTCTCTGTAAACCTTATCCATTACAAGAATTAGTGACATGCCAAGATAGGGCAACAACAAAGCATGAGGAAGCTTCAAAAAGGTTTGTTCTTATAACAAGTATTTTCTTGCAAGTTAAGATTCTCTTTTCCTGTAAGTATTTGGACTCGGAGATTGTTAACCTATTCTCTAATTCTATCTAGATGTGTATAAATGATGGGAACTCACTCTTTAATTCTCTAGTTCGGCACCATGTTCAGTATCATCTTCTAACCTTCTGGAGAATTAACAGCAATTTAAATTCCCAAAAAAGAAACTACTTGATTTGGATTCTCAAACCCTTCTCACATCATCATGCACTGTGATATAGCAGAACATGTGTGGTATTGACCATGTGGCAAGGGCAGGATTTAGCATACCAAAAGTGTGGAAGGAGGTTAAAAATTGGAATTAGTTTAATAAACCAGGAGAAAATAATAAGTTGTGACAATTAAAATTGTAACCAGCAGTGTATGACAAGTCTAAGAAAAAAGTTAAAAATGCATGCTTCACAATTATTAGAAATCGAAGCTTGGCCTTAACAAGTTGTATCTTGGCAAATTATGTTTTTAGCCAAGATTCTATGGCATGCTTCAATATATATGCTGTAAGTACTCTAACAGCAGATTTTTGACCAAGAAAGCATATTATACCCATGGAGATTTAGGGCTTGCATGATAAATGCTGCAATGTCATACCACACTGAACCACATCAGCCATGTTCAAAGGCCCATGGCAAACAAAACAACTCTATGCCAACAACATTAGTACATGCTGGTGCATATTAGATTGGCATGCACTGGCATGACACAGGCACATGCAACACAAGGTTATATGCCTTTACCATGTCTATGCATCACTAACACAATACATACTATATAATTCACCCCAACACTATACTACCTCAATTTATTTCTTAACCAACTAGAACCACCTTTAACAAATTTAAATTTCATTGACTTAATGTGTACTATGAGTTCACTGGCAACAATTGAGTGCTCATCCTGGAGCCTCATGGAAATAAGTACACAAACAGGTAGGTGAATAGACCTACACTTTGTGCATAGCAATAATTGGGAAACTTTGGCTGTTGTCTGCTTACAATTGAACAGGTTGTAACAATTCCATTTACTGCACTTGGAATTGCAAGCAGCTAATGCAACTTTTAGTTGTCCACAATTCAATCACAACTTGCAATTCAATTGCAGAAGAATCCCAAAAGTTTTATTTTGGTCTTGCAAGAAATAATTGTTGTAGTAAGAATTGCCACATAAGCTGCAAATCGTATCCTATCCACCTCATCTGGTTAACTTTAATCACAATCTAATTTAACCTTATGACATATTCATTGAGTATTTAAAAGAAACATACTATAAAATATAAATGTATTGTTACAATAATATAATTAAAATAATATCAAAAAATTTAAATAATATATTACTATAAAATTATTATCATGATATTATCATAATCTCTAATAATATAACTATTATTTTTATGATCATAATATACTTGTCTAATTATTATAATGATTCTAATTATAATTTGCATATAATATTATCATAACAATTATGCACTACAATAATAAAATATAATAATTATTAGTTATTACAATAATACATATTATATATGTACTTATGATGATAATAATCTGTCGAATTGTTGCAAATCAAATAATTTTATATAATGATATAATTACTATAGGAATTATTTTAACAATAATCCAATAGTCAATTAATAATATCATTACATTTTTTATTATAACTACAAAAAAATATGTAATTATTATATTTGGGGGTGCATATGGTTTGAGTTGCTTCAATTTAGATGCAAACCAAGAGCCAACACAATACAAATAAATTCTCAATTCTATAACTAGAACCAAACCAATCAATATTAAAATCAAACCAACCCTACCTAATAAAGACTCTGGTCTAGGTCGATTCTTGGACTACCCAAAAGTTAAATAAAAATTAGCAAATAAACTATTGATTTTATTCATGAAAATAATCAACAACACAAGGTAAATTACAAAAAACAATACATAATATATTTAAAGGCATTTTACAAATTATAAAAATAATGAATTAATACATTATACATAAGAGCAATATAGTTAATCAAAACCATGAGCGGAGAGTCTATGAAGACTAACAATATATTATATAATGTGTAATTAATATATTACTACAAATTAACTTTATATCTTTGTGTACACATGCATGTATACATGTTATATAAGGATCAAGTTGGTTTGGTTCAGGTTAACCACCCTCTTAACCCAAAACCAAACCTATTTGATTGGATTTTTCAAAATTTATACTAAAACCAGCCCGGTCCTTTCTTTTGAGCTTGAATCAAACAACTAGTTCGATTGGGCTCTCAGGCTAACCCAAACCCATCTGGCCCCTGATCATAATATTCTAATTATTATTATTAGCATTATAACAATGATACTATAATAATAATAGTAAGAAAACCCGATGGTTGGATTCCATTATAAGAAAAAGGTTTGTTTTACAGCAAACTCATATTACATAGCACCATGAATAGTAGAGCAGTACCTAATACTCCGGTAACTCCCATCATACGAAATGGGTTCAACATCCATTTATGAAACCCTTGGAAGAAGAGGATGAATTGAAATATAGCTACAACACCTAGGCACAAAGAACCAGTCAGATTGACCCGGTGGATAAATCATGAATATAAAAATAAAAACAACAATTGGAGCAAAAAATGTGATTACATTATAAAGTTGCAATTGCACAAATCAAGTAGGTTCAAATTAACGTAATATAAAACCTATTAGTCTAAAAACACCATGGTGAGCAACAAAAGCCCACAGACCGTGCCAAGCCAAAAAAAAAAAGAATAGATATAAGAAAATCTCAGCCAAGGGTGTCATGGAAAGAACAGGTTCCAAATCATAATCGATTCCTTTTTCAAACCCTACTGCAGCTACATGGGCCCTTCCCACATGTCACAAATGCCCCACAAATAGAAAGAATTCCAGAACAAAATGAGAGGTCGCTAACCAACTTCTAAAAGAGACATAATTGACTATATTGATCTCGCTAGCTATGCCACCCATTGAATTTAAAGAACCTAAAGGAGCATGAGTGCTGCCGAATGTCATTCTTGCTAAGGTTGCATCTCTTTTTTCAGCCTATTCAAGTCCAAACCGTTGGGACCCCTTAAGGGTTCTAACCAAGGAGCATGAAGATCCCAAAAACACAGTTTCTCCTCTTATTAACATTTTTATATTTCAATACTATATCCTATAGTTAACATAAAATAATATTATAATTATATTAGATTGTGCTATAATATTCTAATAAATATATCGTGTATGGCATTATATAATAACAAAATAAATACCATTATATATTAAGATAATTATATAGCATATGATATTATATAACAATACTATAAATAATTTTATAAATAATTATATTTTATTATAATAATGTAATAGATAATAATAAAAATTTATTATTTTGGTGGTGTTATAATCAAGGTACGCTATACCATACTGAACTGAAAGGTATAGGATGTACCGTACCATACCAATTTCGTGTCGCTACATAGTATAGGGGTGTGCTAATGCTCGATACATCAAACCGATCACTGTAGCAACATACCTGGCACCAGTACAAGACTCAGTACCAAGATGAAGTACCTTGATTATAATGATTATTATATAGCTAGAATAACTATTACAATATTCAACTAATTATTATAATACATAATTATTGTAGATATTAAAAATTTGTTATAATATAATATCTTTATGCATTATTTAATATATATATATATATATATATATATATATATATATATATATATATATATATATATATATATATATATATATATATAAAGGAAAATAGTTAACCCTCTCTTAGTCAAATGTAGTAAAAAAATAATAGTTCACTACCATGGATGGGTTCGGTTCCTAGATGGCTAACCAGGGGAAGGACAACCCTGATCATCAATATCCACTACTTAACTAGTTAACTATGAAGCTGAAAAATTGTCATTGGTTGCTTCTTGCTTAACCAGCCTTTTTTATAATGTGCAAAAAATATTGTTTGGTTAAAAGAGCTTACGTGGTTAAGAACCTCCTTTTGGGTTATATAGACAAAAAAGGCAGCACCAATGAAGGGTACAAGATGAAAAGAGAAAGGTAAACTTGGGAGAAAAAATGATTAGAGGGGGCTTAAGCAAGTGGTTATAGTTACCTCCCCTCCCAATGAAGTATCTTTAACCAAGTTAAGTGGGTAAGCGTGCACTGATTGACTAACTTTACCACCCAAAAAGAGGTGATGTCTGGCTGGTTAACTGTTAAACCACCACTTAACCAGGGCTTATCCAAGAAGCAAACATAGCATAAGGATTTAACTTACCTAGTCATTTGCAAGGTTATCATCTCTCTTTCCACATCATGCAATCAAACAGCTGGAAATGCATTTGCAATTGTCAATCATAAGGAACCAAAATAGTAACAGTTTTTATATCTGCATTCCAATTATTACTACAATTCAAATTGCAATTGCAATTGCAATTCCTATTGCAGGCAATTTAATTGCAGGCAAACAAACAATCCCTTAATGGTATTTTGGCTTGCAAATGCATATGTGGCCACCTGACCACTTACACAAGGCCTATGTGGTCTTAAATGCGGCCAATTTGCATAATTGTCACTTAAATGCCCATAAAGAGTTGGAAGGTCCACATACTCAAATTGGACATTATACCAATTAAAGAGATATCAGCCATCTTAATAGGTGATGTAAAATTTATTCTAATTATTGAAGAATTAAGCTTATGAGTCACTCAATAAACTATGGAAACAGTAATGAACTGTTTCAGATAACTAATCTGGATTTATGCTTAAAAGATCAATAATAGAGGCTATCTTTCTACTTAGACAATTAATAGAAAAATATAGTGAGAAAAGAAAAGTTTGCATAGAGTCTTCATTGGCTTGGAAAAAGCTTATGATGAGGTCCCAAGAAAATTAATTTGGTAAACTATTAGTAGGAAGGATGTGCATAAATAATATATTGAAAACAATTGACGACATGCAAGCTGGAGCATCGACAAGTGTTAAAAATTGCTGAATAAGTGTATTTCGAGTTACCATAGGCTTGCATCAAAGATCAGCACCATATTTTTTTGCACCAATTATGATCAGCTTGCTGCTAGAATTCAGAAAGATGTACCATGGGGTGCACTATTTGCAGGGTGATATAGCGTTGATTGATCGAAAAAGAACTAAATTAAATACCTATATTGAACTTGAAAAGGAAAATATTAGAGGTAAGGGCTTAAAAATAAGCAAAACAAAGACAGAGTATATAGAACGTAAATTTAGTGAGTGATAATAATATATCATACCAATTAAGATTAGTGATCAAAAGATGCCATAAAATGATCGTTTTTGTTACTTAGAATCTATTATACAAAATAATGGGGAGATAGATCAATCTATTATACAAAATAAAGGGGGAGATAGATCAAGATATATATATATATATATATATATATATATATATATATATATATATATATATATATAGAATTGAGCGGGTTGGATGAAGTGAAGAAGCGCATCTAGAATATTATATCATAATTGCATACCTTGGAGACTAAAAGGAAACTTTTAAAAGATGATATGAGGCCTGCCATTTGTATGACTCAAAGTGTTAGGCAATAAAGAAAGTACATAAAAATAAGCTGAGCATAGCAGAAATGAGAATGATAAGATGGATGTGAAAATAAGAAATGAATATATTAGAGAAACTAAAAAGGTTATACAAATTAAAGACAAAGGAATAAAAAAATGATTGAGATGGTATATATGCAACAAATATCTAAGGCCATACTAAGGGGAAGTACCACAGTTAAAGTTGAAGGTGGTAAGGCAAAGGGGGAAACCTAAGGTGACATGGATAGTGGTTGTGAGGAAACATACGGAGAAACTTGGAATAACATCATAGGTGACCTAAATAGAAATATTTAGCAAATGATAGATAGTTATGATCACGGCTATGGTTATATCAAAATCACGACAAAGCATTAATTTAGAACTTTTTTATCAAATTCAGTAAAAATGTGATTAAAATAGGCTGATATGTTGTGATAATATTACTTAATATATTGGGATTTATCTATCTTTATCTACAGAGAGAAAAGTTGCCAAGGACTTCCATATCTCATATCAAGAGGTGCCTAATATAACAATCTCACTACAAACCAAAATCTTGACCGAGATAAAAACCATGGAGATACTCCACCTCCATCGCATCCCTCCTCATAATTCTCATCATCCTTTTGCCTCCACCCCATCCCACATCATTCTCATTATCCTCGTCTCCACCTCTCATTATCCTCCTACACTTCTGCCACCATGTTCTCCTACTCCAATCCTCTCCCCGCTCTACTCCAATTCTAAACCCATCTCAATTTTCCATTGAAACAATATAGCACTAATATGGTACAAGTACTAGTAGTACATATTGAAATTAACATAAAAAAGAATGAAAAATCATCAATAACAAGGTCCGGTACGCATTGGTATGGCCGGTATAAACCATTATGTCAGGAATGCGCTGATATGGATGGTTTTGAAGTCCTAGCACACATAAAAATGCCAAATTCACATCAAAATAGTAAGGTACCAACAGTACCATCCCATCCCAATGGTTTTTGAATCCATCCGAGGCATTACACATATCCAAACCACCCACAAATCATAGCCACTCGTTAGAACCTTGCATGCATCACAAATAAACATCTAAAGATAATTGACATTGCTATGATTATATAAAGTTATAATTTCCCATGGTTTTAATTTCATTAATTAAAGCTATTAGACCCAAACTCTTAGCCAACGCTTGTCGTCAGTACCACACCATACTAGGCATATCGTATTGTATTAGTACTGAACTGGTATGTGGTATCACAACATTCAATATACCAAACCTTACCATACCATACCACGTACCGACATCGTAATAGAATAGTAACAAAATGGGGTCCGATACCAAGACAGCAAAGCTTACTCCTAGCCAAGATAGGAAGAACCAATACCAACAGGCATATCGGCCGATGATGGCACAATACAGTACCGGTCTATACCATAACGAACTACGGCATACCAAAACCACAAAAAGGGAAAGGGATAAGGATGGAGAGGAAGGGAGAGAGAGAGAGAGAGAGGGTGGAGAGCAAGAAGAGGGAGAGGGAGGGAGGGAGAGAGGGGGGCTCACCTAGGCCGAGAGGGCTAGATCCAGAGGTGGTGTTGGTGCTCCATGTGTTTGCCATTTGCACATGGAGGTACTTGTGGGAAGCACGGAGCTTAATGCCACACTCATGAGTGTAGTCTTCTTAGGCAGAGGCTACAAACAAAAAGGATCTCAGAACCTGGTGCCAAATATGACGGGGGTGGAGGTGGTGAGGATGAGGTGTAAGCGGCTGCAGGGTGGCAGCAACGGTGATCGACTACTTGGGGACATGGTGGCAAAGGCAAATAGTGTTACGAAAGCCTCGAAGGTGATCATCAACCTGAATCGAAGGCGATCGAAGGTAAATCGAAGCAATCCTTATTTATTGAACCAAAGCTTCTAACCATTGGTAACCGCCAATCCAGTTTGGTGGGCTCCGAACTAGCCAATTTGGCATGGTTCGGCTAACCATACTTCTAGCCTTGTATTTCTTTTTGTAAGGAAAAGAAATGAAGATAATCAACCTTATGTGAATACCTTCCATGACTAAAAAAACACCTTAGAGGATTATAGATTCTAGACCAACTTAGAAACCATAACATGTTTTTTTACTTCAATGCCTAAACTGATGCAGTCATGTGCAACAGTAATGTTGCAAATATTTCAATTACCCGAAATGGAGAAAAGGGTAGTTTCACTAATTTCATCTGTTAGATTTAGCAGCCCTCAAAAAAGATTAATGCCACCCATTAGCTTAAGGTTATAAGCCAAAAC
The DNA here is from genome assembly GCA_006176705.1 of Cocos nucifera. Lineage (NCBI taxonomy): Eukaryota > Viridiplantae > Streptophyta > Magnoliopsida > Arecales > Arecaceae > Cocos > Cocos nucifera. The sequence goes on along the minus strand of QRFJ01004932.1, from coordinate 102,022 downwards.
CCATAAAGTTTGTTTCATAAAAAGACCACCAAAGATTTTTTCACTTCAAAATGAAGTCATACACCTAACCAAGAAAAACATATAAATGGAACCTTTAATCACTATAAATATTAATATAAAAGTTGCCCAACTTGCCAAAAAGGGCCTTATCTCCTGGACGATACAAAATAAGTCTGACCAAACCTTTTATAACAGCCATTTTATTTCATTAAATCTCTTGAACCACAAAAGAAATTGCTTTAACAAGGTTCTCATAACAAGCTTTCTTGATCTGTCATAACCCTTGCCCATCAGCAGTTATCCTTAAATTGTTAATTGTGAAGAAATGACTAGTGGTCATATGCTCAGTGGTTGTACCTCTCCACAATCCTCAAGTCCAATTGAGGAATCAGCTTTCAGAGTTTCAATTCATCTTCTTAATGATGACAAGTTCCGAACTTCCTTTAAAATCACTCCAAAATCCAGGTTGGTTTACATTCAATTCCCACTGATAAGTTTCCATATGCTTCAACAGATGTTTGTACCAAGTTACAAGTGTAGTTTTCCACTTCCCACAAATCACACATCAATCAGAAACCACCCATTTTGTTTTTGAAGCTCAATCATTTAAAGCCACAATCAATTACTTGGACTTGGGTGTATGTTCCAATCGCCTTCCATAACCAGCAGATTGCAAACCTGAGGAAAAAAACAAAACTGCAGATGTTAAGAATAAAATCCCTATCTGCCACCTTAGTCCATATTACCTGTGCATCAATCTCCAGAATTATGCAACATCACCACCGAAAAGTAGTCTGCAATTGTTTCTTTATGAATTTTACACATTTAGCAAGTAGCCAACAGCAAGCGCCACATGAATCAAACAAGCATCACATGACCCTTGCTGGATTGGGGAAAGTTCAGTCATGATAAATTTCACCAAGTGGATGCATAGATTGAAGAAGGTGAGCTCGATTATAAGCAGGCAGAAAGCTTAGAACTTGGCCATGATCAACCGCAATATATGGACATAGACCGAGGTAACTGAAACGTTCTTAGGGATAACCTCAGTACATAACTAAATCTTAGGCCAAAAAGATATGGTTATCAGTCTAATAGTTAAAATAGCACAAATAATATCACACATTTTTGCACCCACTTGAGTGGAAGACAACTAAAATATGTGAATTTTGGTTCTTAGGTATTTATAGTGGCAAAATCATGAACATTATGGATTGCCAATTTGAGTAGCCATAATTGATCTTGAATAAACTCAGTCTTTCACAAAATATTTAACATTTAGTTTAAGTTTGCCCTATACTATATATATAGATAGTTGGGTAGACTACTTTTAGAGCAACTGCCTAAAAGCTTCTCAATTTTCTACCATCAGATAAACTATGAGACTTGTGAAAAAGTAAATTTTTGAAAAACCCAAATCTACACTACCTTTCCTCTTGCATCTCAACACCCCACACTTCTTCTCCTTCCTTCATCAATGCCAGCCCCCCACTCCCACCAATACCAACAAAGCTATTTGTTTACACCCATCTTAGCAATCTAGCAAGTAGCCAAGAGCAAGCACCACGTGAATCAAACAAGAATCACACGACCCTTGCTAGATTGGGGAAAGTTCGGTCATGATAAATTTCACCAAGTGGAGGTATAGATTGAAGAAGATGAGCTTGGTTATAAGCAGGTAGAAAGTTTAGAACTTCGCCATGATCAACCATAGTATATGGAAATAAACCGAGGTAACTGAAACGGTCTCAAGGATAATCTTGGCATAGAACTGAATCTTAGGCCGAAAAGATATGGTTATCAGCCTGATAGTTAAAATAGCACAATTAATATCACACATTTTTGACCTACTTGAGTGGGAGACAATTAAAATATGCAAGTTTTGATTTTTAGGTATTTATAGTGGTGAGATCATGAACAACACTATGGATTGCCAATTTTAGTAGCCCATAATTGATTTTGAACAAATTCCGTCTTTCACGAAATATTTAACATTTAGTTTAAGTCTGCCCTATACCATATATAGACAGTTGGGTGGACTACTGCTAGAGCAGCTGCCTAAAAGCTTCTGAATTTTCTACCATCAAATAAACTATAAGATTCGTGAAAGAGTAAATTTTTGAAAATGCTGAATCTACAGTCTACCTTTCCTTTTGCATCTCAACACCCCACACTTCTTCTCCTTCCTTCATCAATGCCAGCCCCCGCGTAAATACCAATACCAACAACACTATCTGTTTACACCCCATCTTAGCAATCTAGCAAGTAGCCAAGAACAAGCGCCACATAAATCAAACAAGAATCACATGATCCTTGCTGGATCGGGGAAAGTTTGGTCATGATAAATTTCACCAAGTGAACGTATAGACTGAAGAAGGTGAGCTCAATTATAAGCAGGCAAAAAGCTTCGAACTTCGCAATGATCAACTACAGTATATAGAAATAGACTGAGGTAATTGAAATGGTCTCAAGGATAATCTCGGTACAGAACGGAATCTTAGGCCAAAAAGATATGGTTATCGGCTTGATAGTATAGAGTAATCATGTTGATGAACATGCATGGTAGAGCATAACTAGCGTCAATTACCAAAACAACCAAGAGTGGAGGCCAGGTGTGGGAGCAACTGTTAGAATATGCAATTATTATCTATTGCTATAAATATTGTATTTTGTAATGAGAACCCTTCGATAATCAATCTAATACATCTTTTTATCTTATCCTAGTTTTACTCAACCAGTAGCTTTTACCCTACAAGTAGGCATAACTCAATTTTCTACCATAGCCCAGCACTATACCATAACCATAGGACATTACCATACCCTTACCATAGCCCAGTGTTACACCCCTTATGAAGGTCAAGGTGCCAGACCCATGCTACTCTCTATCCTCCCTTCGATCCCCATCATCATCTTTCTAGATGATCCAACATCGATGGCATGCCCGCGCAAACCAACCTCATTGTTGCTAAGATTTGGTGCCTTCGGCAACCAACCGAGTTCCCTAGGATCCTAGGTTCCCAGACGCATGCTTGGACTAGATGGAAAAGGAGCCAACATTATTGCTCCAAGAGTTCCTCTTAATTTCTCCCTTTATCTTTACCTGCACCCTACCTACTATGTAAGCCATCTCTTCGGTAGACACTCCTCTTTCTCTCTCTCCATTGCTCTTACCTACTAGCTAACCCATCACTCAAAATTCCTTTCTTTATGTTTCTACTCCCCAACCAACCTAATGATGGCTTGTGATGGAGATGGTGGGGGTCATAAGACTAAGGAAGGTAAGTAATGGGTCAAACAAAATTGGTAGTGATGAATGGTTAAGTTGGGTTAATTAAATGTCTGGTTATAACTATTGAGCTTAGAGAGTCATTTGCTAAGGGCTTATGCAAGTACCGAATGGTAGTATTTACTTGGCCAGTGGATAAGAAAAGAGAGGGCCAAACCAAGGGGGACCATGGTGCAACGCTTGGCTCAAGTGGGTGCTACTAGTAGCAATCAATGACAATAGGTCAGCTGTTAAGGAGGGCAGAGAAAGAGGAGGGTGGAGATAAGAAAGGATCTTAATATTGATGAGGCTAAAGCTGCTGAACCACAAGAGAAGAGTGGAGGATATTTCTAGAATTTTGAAAAGGTTTTCTTTTTATATTTTTTGCTTTATATATGCCACATGAGACATCCAAATTTTAAACTAATGATAAAAGATCGAGAATCAATTGGGAAAATACTCCATAAAGCAGCCAAGCGAACTATGTACTTTAAATATAATTCATCATAAGACTAATGAAAGTACTAGTAAAACTACAATTACATCAGCGTAAGGATGCAAAAATGAGATAAAAATCAAGACTTACATCAAAAGCAAGCATGAAAATATTTTCTTTTCTGATGAGTACTAACCAAAAACTAACATTGAAGTTTAGTCTTAGTTGGCCAATAACTATTTCCAAATTCCAATATAACAACTATATGTTAACAGAAATGCTGATAGAGATGTAGTTCTAGATCAAATTCACTCTGACTAGATGGAACTAACCATTAGTGATTGAAAACTTTCAAGAGATCAACAACTAGGCATTTCATCAACCAAAGACATGTGCAGCAGTTAGGTAAAAACTATGGATCTGAGTAGAGATTCAGGTTCACAATAAAGATCATTTGTCAATTCAATCAGTCACATAAGCATGTTCAACAATCAAATTTTAGGAGCAAGTAAATTGTCCTTTGACAGTTTCATAGACATGTTTCTGGTGCAAAAAAGCTGCACTAATGCACAAAGGCATGAATGTGGAAAAGTAGGCACTAAATATGAAAATACAATGAATGACAAAGCATTATCTGAATCACATCACATTAATTAACCTAGACAAAGGTGATCTGGCATCATGTAGAGTTTATTTGAATGCCAGAAGCCCCCAACTTTGCAGCAGACTGTACAACTCCCTCCCCCCCCACCCCCCCACCCCACCCCACCCAAATACAGAGGCAAAAGCAGGAGAAATGAGGAATCAAAGCTGCCTGCCGATCACCAATTCCTATTTTTTTGGACTACAACATCCTTTTCAAACTGCTTTCTTCTGTCCTTAATTAAAAAAAAAAAAAAAGGATTGAGGAAAATCAAGCTTCTTTGATCCCTCTCTAACTCCTTCCTTTGCCTGTTATATAGGATCTCAACCATCAGAGGTCATCGCACTGACAGGTGCTTCCAGCATCCAAAACAGTGCCATAGACTCATTCAAAGAAAGTAATTTCCAGGATAAGGTGAATAATTTTGCCCAGAATACAGAAATAAAACCAAATGAACAATTAGAGAGTGAAAAAACATACAATTGGAGGCAGCAAGATCTTCATCTCTATGGCAACTGGAAGTTTCAAATCTTGGAGAGCCAGACGCATTTCTATTTCTTGAACCAATATGTATCACTAATTTGGTACCTCTCATGCTCTCGCTTTTGCTCGCATTTTTAATGGCGCATTCTTTGAAATGAGAACTTTGCAATTTACCACCCTTGATTTTTACTTTGGGCACCGTAGCAACATCATTCACTAGAACTTCATTGGTAAATCTGTGATTGTTAGTACCCATTTGATGATCACAAGATTTGATACCATCATTATCAGTACTTCTGGTCGAAGATGACAAGATTTCTGGCCCATTAGTTCCTACTGAATTCATAACATCATTTTTTTGCTTTCTGAAAGCACTGTCCAATGATACTGCCTTATGCTGCCTTTCAGAATTTTGATATGTTTCTCCTGGTTTAGCAACTAAATTCAATTGATATCCTTTCTTCTTTACATGCTTCTTATTCAGTGCAGAATTCTTAGAAATGTTCTCTCCGCGTTCTTTAAAATTCTTGGACAGTCTATCGCTGATACCTTTAACCGAGAACTTAAGGGTCCTCCCACTAACATTTTTTAGTATGAATGGACCAGCTTGTTCATCATCTGTATAGGGAGCCATAGAAAATATTTCTTCCTGAGATGGTAATCCAGCAGCAGCCCTCAAGCTTGTAATTTGATCATGATCAGCTACATCTCTCCTCTTCCAAAGTTCTTGAACAGCGTCATCTATATCCTTAACCTGGTCATTGTGAAACATTTTGCTTATAACATAAATTTGCCATAAATATATCCCCTAAAATTTAGAGAGAAAATAAACACCTGGTAACAATCGCCACGGCATGCAGCACATTTATAATATAGGTTCTGATCTGCTTGGAACTGCCGATATTTTTCATCACTGCATAAGATATCGATAAAAGAAACTTCAGTATTGTTGAAAGTGTGTGATGAGAAGAATACAAACTCCTTTTTGCATGAAAGAAAAATTAGATGATATTAACTAGCTTTAAATGTAAATTAGAAATCCAAAGAAAAGATCTCTTTTTTCCTAAGAGAATAGCATTTGACAGTTATAGGCTGGCTATTGGTTAGAAAATACATCCATAAATACAGAAAGGGATCCTGTCAGCATCAAATAATCAGCATTTCTGCATTAAAGAATAGAACAGAAAAGGGCAACAAATTAATGTGAGGTTGCTTTAGTAACTGACGAGAAATGTGGTATAAAGACTGTAGGAGGGATCTTGGGCAAGGTAGCAATAGTAGATAACCTTTAGTGTGTGTTTTGCATTGCTTCAAATAAGTACTTTTTTGTGACTTTTAAAGCAAAATGGCACATTCTAAAATAAAGAGCTGGGCAAAATTATCTGAAAATGCATCTACAAGAAGAAAAGCCTTTTTAAAAAAAAAAAAAATTAGGAGATGCTAGAAAGTCTAGCTTTGGGCTTCTCCTTGTTTTATAAAGTAGAAGCACACCCTGAATATCCTAGAAAAATCCTTTAACTATATAAACACCGCAACATCCCCTCTTCCATGCAAACTTTCAAACTTCTATTCACAAATCACTTGATTCCTAAAATATTCCTTTCTCTGTTGATCTAGGGCGATGCATATCATCAGCTATTAAGGGAGATCCAAGGACCAAATCACCCAAAAACTATACCAGAATAATAAATTCTAAGAATTTGTCAGAGATATTCAAAATCAGAAGATTCCCCTTGATTCACTAAAAAAGATCAACAAGGCAAATGTTAAATCCAACATAGGCTAAATATGGGGATAACGGAAGAAATAAAGCAAGGCCAGATATCAATATCTTTTGAAAAGATATGTAAGGGCAGGATAAGAGAGGAGAGCGAAAGGCAGCAGCAAATGGTATTGGGTTATATCTTATCCCAGATATAAGGATTGACCTTTTAAAGGCTTTCTGGGCTTCCAATCACCTAGCCTTTACTAGCAAACTGTGATCTACATGGAGTTGGACCAAGACCTCACTGGTCAACATCCAACGTTGGAACTTCACAAGACTCAAAAAAACCATTCTAGCAATGCATCGAGAGGCCACAAGGATAGCTCGTCAACAGACTCAACCTGTAACTCTTTTAACACCAAGATATGGTTCTCAGCAAGCTCTGGAATGCCCTAAGATAAGCATTGAGCTCCATCCTCGTACAAAAGCACTTCAATGTGGTTGGGTCAAGAATAGGAGGAAGAAGACAAAGTTGAAACTATTAAGAATTATCACTTAAGTTGTAAGAGATCGGGTGTACTCACTATAAATATGGGTACATTACCCATGAATAATAATGAATTTTCTTCCTTTTCTTTCCAACATGGTATCAGAGCTAGATACTGATTAAGGTTCACGCTCACCCCCCCCCCCAACCCTCTCCCTCCTCCCTTTTCATCTCTCTCTTCCTCTTCCCTCGCAGACGACTCACGACGCAGATGGCTCGCGGCTTTTCCCTCGCGAATGACTCGCGGCCAGGACGCATCTTCCCTCACGGACGCCTTTCGATGCCTTCTTCCCTTGTGGATGGCTTATAGCTCACAAACGCCTTCCGATCTCACACGAGAGGCCGTGCGATTATCGTTCCCAACAGCCGTGTCTCTCCTCCGCCTTCCAATTTTGTGCGAGAGACCATGCGGTCATCGCTCCCAACAGCAGCAGCCGTGTCCAGTTCTTTTGCCAACTATGTGCAAATCCTCTTCCATGTGCATCTCCAACCATGTGCAGCCCCTAGCCTCCGACCACTGTCTCCGGCATCTGGCAATTTTTTGATCGGCCATCCCCTATTCTCATCGTCGCCCGTGGTGGTCCTTATTGGTGTCCGATTTCTTCTAGATTGTTTTCAATCGATTGGACTTCTTCATTAGATATGATCGGCACATAAGAAGTTTCCGTTGTCATTCATCTTTTTCTCTTGTTCTATTGCGATGGCCTCCTCTGCAGATATGAAGCCATCGACCACCACTCTTAGAACCACAGTCAAGTTGACGAGGTCCAACTATCTCCAGTGGTCACGTGCATTTCGCTTCCTTGTCGGCTTGAAGTAGAAACTTCATCATCTGGATACAAATCCTCCTAGCTCTGAAGAGGATTTACTAAATGGCAATCGAATGATTATCTTGTTATGACCATGCTTCTCAATAGTATGGAATCTTACATTAGCTCCAATGTTGTTTTTCTTGGAACAGCAAAGGAGATGTAGGAAGCTCTGCATCAGATGTATTCTGATGACAAGAATGTCTCGCATATCTATGCACTCTATGAGGAAATCTTTACCTTGAAGCAGGATGGCAGATCTATCCATGAATACTTTGCTAATCTGAAAAGGCGTCTGGATGAGCTTCAAGTGTATCATCATCTCTCTGTGGATATCTCGGTTGCAAAGGCCCAATGAGAAGAATTTTTTGTTGCCAAGTTTCTCTCGGGTCTGGATGACTCACTCAACCATGTCTAATCCTATGTTCTTTCTGATCCTGTTATTCCATCCTTGGCTAGTGCTATGTCCCATGTGCTTCGTGTCAGCCCTTCTTCCTTGGGCAATGACTTATCCTCTACTAATGGGGGGGAGGGGTAGGCAGAATTTATTGCCTCCTTATATCCATTGTGATCGACAGAATCATCCATCTGATCGATGCTGACAGAAGCTTGGTCGACCAGATGCCCCCAAGCCAAGATAGGCGTCTTTTAGTTCTGGCCCTAAGGCCAAAGTGGCACACTCTACTGCAACTGGTGAATCTAAGGATGGATCTATGACTTTCTCAAAGGATGAATATGAGCAGCTTCTCAGGCATACAACATCATCTCTTCATGCTGTTTTCACTGCATCAGGTAGTGCTTCTGCTGTCATCCAAGGTCATCCTTAGATTCTTAATTCTGGTGCATCTCACCATATGATAGGTATTCGTTCTCTTTTTTCTTCTCTTCACCTGTCATCATCTCTAGCTCCTGTCTCTCTTGCTAATGAATCGCCTTCATTCCTCAATTTCCTATCAATCTTCTTTCAATCAGCAGTCTAACTCGTGAACATAACTATTCAGTTACCTTCTTTCCTCCCTACTGTGTGTTTCAGGATCTCCAGACAAGGAAGACGATTGGTGGGGGGCTTAAATCTGACGGTCTATACTATCTTCATGCATCTCCAGTTGCAGCACTGATGGCTTCGACGGCAAATTCTCCTTTTTTTATGGCATTGTCTGCTTGGGCATCCTGCACCGGCCAAGTTATTTTTTTTTGTTTCTATTCCTTCTACCTTGAGTCGTTTTGATTGTGAGGCTTGTGAGTTAGGCAAGCACCATCGTCTCTTTTCCTGTTCATGAAAATAATAGGAGACTAGCTCCTTTTGATTTAGTACACTCTGATGTTTGGGGTCCTAGTCCTATCACAGCCCTTTTGGGCTTTCATTATTTTGTCACATTCATTGATAATTATTCAAGAATGACTTGGCTTTTCTTGTTGAAAAATCGTTCCAAAATCTATGATATATTTCAAAAATTCTATAATGAAGTGCAAAATCAATTCTCAACCTCTATTAAAGTTTTGCATACAGACAATGCTATGGAATATGTCCGATCTACTCCATTGATGTCTTTTTGTAGCTCTAAAGGCATTATCCATCAGTCTTCATGTGCTTACACATCTCGACAGAATGGTGTTGCTGAAAGAAAGAATAGACAGCTACTGGACGTTGCTCGAACAATATTGTCACATATGTCTGTTCCAAAGCAATATTAGGGAGACACTGTTCTAACGGCATGCCATTTAATCAACAAGGTTCCATCCTCGGTTCTGTCTAGTAAAAGCCATTTTTGTTGCTTATCCATTTATGGAATCTTTTTCTCTTCCACCCAGAATCTTTGGTTTTGTTTTGTACATGCCTTGGGACCGGGTCATGACATGCTGTCTCCTCGCTCTATGCGATGTATCTTTCTTGGCTATTTATATAGTCAAAAAGGTTATCGTTGCTATGATCCATCTCAACGTCGCTTTTAAATCTCCACTGATGTCACCTTTTTTGAAACAAGTCCTTACTTTTCTAAACATTCCGTGCCATCAAACACATTGTCTCACAACATTCCACTTCCTTTCTTGCTCTCTCCTATGGATGATGATGCATCTAAGGATCATCCTCAAAAGCCTATGCAGGTGTACACTCGGTGCAATAAGGAACAAGGAGTCGATCAGCCCTTGCCATCGTCAACCTTTATTGGAGATCTGCCATCTAGTGATGTACCATCAGCTCCTCAGATATCCACTCCTTTTTCTGATTTACATCTTCCTATTGCTATTCGGAAAGGAAAAAGGACCTCCACCGCTCACCCCATCGCTGATATGGTTTCTTATGACTATTTGAGCCCTTCTTTTCATACCTTTGCCTTGTCTTTATCTTCTGTGACTATTCCTAACAATTATCAAGAAGCTCTTTCTGATCCTAAGTGGAAGGCAACAATGGATGAAGAAATGGCAGCTCTTATTTCTCGTTGTACTTAGGATCTTATCACTCCACCTTGGGTGAAGCCAGTTGCTTGCATATGGGTGTTCACTGTTAAATATCTACCTGATGGTTCTATTGATAAATATAAGGCACGCCTGGTTGCAAAAGGATTCATACAAACCTATGGCGTTGATTACTTTGAGACCTTCTCTCCCGTTGCTCGGCTAAACTCTGTTCAGGTTGTTCTCTCAATTGCTGTTAATTTAGGCTAGGAGATGTTGCAGCTAGATGTTAAAAATGCCTTCTTGTATGGTGATATGCATGAAAAAGTGTATATGGAACAACCTCCTAGGTATGTTGCTTAGGGGGAGAAAGTATGGAGGCTCAAGAAGGCTATTGATGGTCTAAAAAAGAGTCTGCATGCCTAGTTTGAGAAGTTTTGCAAAGTTGCTGGGGCTATTGATCTCAAGAGGAGCCATTTTGATCATTCAGTGTTTATTCGTCATAGTCCTACTGGTCTTGTTGTTCTTGTTGTCTATGTTGATGATATTTTACTTACAGGAAGTGACAAAGATGGCATTCGTATTGTTCGGGAATACCTGCAGCAGCAATTTGCTATTAAGGATTTAGGCTGACCTAAATATTTTCTGGGAATTGAGTTTGCTTTCAGCAAAAAGGGTGTCTCTTTCCCAAAGAAAATATGCATTAGACTTGCTAACGGAGACAGGTCTTTTAGGATGCAGATCAGCTGAAACACCTATTGTGACTCAACCTATTTTTTGGAATTCAAAAGCAGAAAACTTCCACGATGTTGTCCGGTATCGTAGGTTAGTTGGAAAACTGATCTACCTCACAATTACTCGACCGGACATCTCTTATGCCGTTGGCTTGGTTAGTCAATTCATGCAACAACCCAAGATGAGTCACTAGGAAGCTATAATCAGAATTCTGAGGTATATTAAGGGATTTCTCGAGAAAGGCCTATTGTATCAGAGGCATGGTCACCTTCGAGTGGAGGCCTTTTCCGATGCAAATTATGCTGGGTTTGTTTCTGATAGGAGGTCCACTTCTGGCTATTGCACATGTGGGAGGCAACCTTGTTACATGATGAAGTAAGAAACAAAATATGGTGGCTAGGTCTAGTGCTGAGGCTGAATACCAGGCAATGGCTCATACTGCATGTAAGATTATGTGGTTGAGATCACTATTGCATGACTTAGGTGTCTCTCACATAACGCCGATGAAAATGTTTTGTGACAACGAAGCTGCTATCTACATTGCTAACAACCCAGTCTTCCACGAACGAACCAAGCATATTCAAGTTGACTGCCACTTCGTCCGAGATGTTGTTATGTCAGGAATTATTAAGACTCCTCACATTGCTACTCAAGAACAAACTACTGATTTGTTTACCAAACCTTTATATGTTGTTCGATTCTCTTATCTTTGTAACAAGCTAGGCATGTTTGATATATATACTCCAGCTTGAGGGGGAGTGTTAAGAATTATCACTTATCTTAAGTTGTACCAAAAGAGTAAGAGATCGGGTGTATGGGTACATTACCCATGAATAATAATGAATTTTCTCCCTTTTCTTTCCAACAGAAACAGCACGGCTCTCTTCTAAATATAAATAAAATGCATGCACTACTTGTTCGACAACTTGTTTGCTCTAGTGCTAACTTTGAAGGACAAGAAAGATCATAAGTTGAATCTTACTAGCGGGAATCTTCTACCTAAGGTCACACACCTGCTTTAGAATCTTCCTAGAATCTCGAACCTGCGGGACTTCCTTGCTACAAGTGTTTTATCTGCTTCCCCACACCCTCCTGATTCTGACAACTAAGGCTTGAATGACATATGATTTTGCTTCAATGTAAAGCTTTGGTTTCTTAGTTGAAGGAAATTCCAAATCAAGGATTTTAATCTATATGCATATATTTTTTTCTTTGAGAAAATCAAAATGCATATAATGATTCAGACTATAATTCTTGAACTTTTTGGAGGTAGAGAAGCCTTGATCTTAGCTTAAGCTTATGCTGAAATAACTCGCATTAGTGGTACAATCTGTACGTCTATTCGTCATTTGATCTGCTGCTCTAAACTATCCCAACATGGGCTATTTGAGATCAAATACAGCAACTACTTAAGCAGTTAGTTGCCTCTTGCACTAAGCAAGCCATCCTCGTTGAAACAATGTCCCTAGCTTATGTGGTCTCTTTGAGAATGTCTAAAGAGTATGCTTACGCCAAATGAAAATATTCTACCAAAGAATTACCTTTTAATGGTGAGTTCCATTAGAATTTTAAAGATATATGTGTGTAGCAGCATAACTGGAACTTACGTAAAATCATAGAAAATAAATAAATTTCATTCAAAAACCCAAAACAATTAAAATAAACACAAATATTGAATTCTACTTTGATACATTAATTTTTCTCTAAGATGTCCGCATATTTTGGTTGGATGAATGAGATTGAAAATTTTAGGCAATCATAACCAATTGTAGTTCTTTTGATACCGGTGGCACCAGCAAAAACTTCAAGTTGGACGTAAATACACAGGAAGCGAGGTTTGTGAATAGACTTGTTCACAAGCCAAACAACCAGCATGGGCAGTCCAAGCCCAAAGCATTTCCAGCATGCCTAAACCTAGATTTTAAGCCTGACAACACAAACTAGGCTTGAAATATGAGCTCAACTATTAAAATGGGCATGCCTTGGGTTTAGTTCAGCACAAACCAAGCCCAACCAGTCCCAAAGCATATATAATATATAATATATACTTATGCCTTAGGAATCTGATTTTGGTGACCCCAAAAAAAAAAAAAAAGAAAAAAAAAAAGCTTTCCTTCATGCACCAGCACTGCCAATGAACAACCATAAACACAAACTCATGACCCTGACCAATCCCTTTCAAATATTTAATCTTCGCAAGTATATTTTATATTTTTTAAAACTAGATAAAAAGGGTCAAGGAAGCTATAGGCCGAGCCTAGCCCGAAGCCCAAGCAAGTACCGAGCTTGGGCCTCGAAAGTAGGCCCAAAGGCCAAGCCGAGCCAGGCTCAAGCCTAACTAATTTCAGCTATATCTTTGGTTGAGCCTGGCCCGAACATGGCTCGGCTTGCTCGTTGAACAGGTCTAGTTGTGAAGTAGAGGTGTGATGTCAAAGCATGAAAGGGATGACTGACATTGCAAGTTTTCCCTTCGGATGGGAAAAATTGGACTTGGATCCATGTTTTGTGTCCTATCTCTAAAAGTCCCTCTATTTCAATTGTATGCCTCTCCTTAATCTCTATATGGCCCAAAATTTAAAACTATTAAATTCAGAGGTGATTACAATATCCTTATCACAATAAATTAAGGAACTAGCAATATGATATAACCATTACATCAATAAACAAATGATATGTAAAATAGCTACTGGAAGAAAAAAACAAATGCGTATCTTCCTTAGCTTCAAAAGTTCTTGGAAAACCTCCCAAAATATTGTATACTAGAAAAGCAATAAGAATCTCTCCTTATGACTGCAGGTACAATATATACAACAGCCAGTATGCAACATGATAAAGAATTTCCTAAGGTAAAAAAGTATAAGATAATGGAACTATAACACAAATCTTCATAGCAGCAACAGAAAAGGTATCCAATATGTTGATGTGTACCTAATACCATCGCATACACAATGTACCCATCTTTCACAAACATCACAGCAAACCATGGGTGTTGTTTCGGAATCTCTATAAACCTATAGAAGCATAAAAAATATCAATTAACTTTATCACATTAGATGGTTACAGAATCTTATGCATCAGCATACAAATAAGCTACAAGGGAGAAAATGAAGGGCATAAATAAATAAGGAATAAAAAGAAACAAATATTTCCATCTGGTATGAATATCTCATAAAAAATTAAACCGAAACTAACTAAAAGTATAAAAATGCACAAATAGAAAAAAGCATTGGAAAGAAAACTTTGACAAATTCAGATCTAACACAGGAAACAATATTTTACTCCTAGTGGTGGTATGTTATATAGGTCATTTGATAATGATAATATTGAAGGATGAAGTCATTGGAGTAGGACTGTTGGAGAGACTAGATGACTTGGACTTGCATGTAGGAAAGAGGGTTTAGGGTGGAAAAGATCAAGGAAATTGTTTGTGGGACAAGTCTAAAAGATCCCTAACATGTAATGTTCTCCAATTATCTTCAAGTGTCCATAGAAGAGTATCGCATAACTTGGGAAAAGACATCCTTATCATCCATAGGACCAGCGCCCCATCGACCAGAGTGGCAAAAATAGCAGACTTACACATGTCACATGAAAAACTACCTTACAATATTTAATAACCAAGGTAAATTAAGACCAGGAATAGGTCCAGATAAGGGGATTAACATGACAGAGTGCAAGAAGCATGCATCAGATTGACGACAAGAACCAAAAAAAGAAACAGAAAGAAAAAAGAAAATGAAAGAATAACATAACAATTCAAAACATGTCTAAATCCATGCAATCCAAAAGTACATCTGCGGTCTGTACTGACGGTTCAGTAATGCAAGGTATCCTATCCTAAGGTTGGTTAGTTTACAAGGGCCATAACTAGCATTTGATGCTATAGTTCTTTACCATACTGACAATGCTAAGAATGATAATTGCTATTAGGCTACTGCATGCTAAGAATATCATTAGATCTTTATTATTAATAACAACAAGATAATTGCTATAGTTATAACATGCTGGATTATGCTTTGAAAAGATACATCAATCTAATACATTTGTATATGGCTCATGCTTTGAAAAGTGCATCACTCTAGTATATTTGTATATGCCTTGATCTTATGCTCATATACTTTTAATGGCATTACTTTACTCCAACGTTTTATACGCTTTATTCTGCTTATACTCTAAACATTTTGTCATCATCAAAAAGGAAGAGATTATTGCCCTAAGAATTGATTTTGATTATTATAAGATTTTTGAGAGAAGTACCAATAATTATTTGTCTTTGGAGAAGCTTAAAAGTGAGTTTTCGAAAATTCAAGAATTTTGAGCTAATAAGGATGCTTGGAGAAGGCCAAAGTTCGAAATTTTTCAAGTTTGAGATAGGGACGATGTTTCTCAGAAGCCTTAAGAGCATTTAAGATGACATCAAAAGTTTTGGAGGCGATTTCGCAGTGTTCGAAAACCAAAAATCGAAGAAAATCTATTCAGGGGGCAACCCTTGGGTCATCTCCTTTTGAAAAAGGGCCATTGGCACGCTGATTTTGGGCAGGCACGCCATAGGGGACGACTCATAGGTCAACTCCTGCTGTGCCACAAGCCCAAACAGAGTGCCAATTGTCTGTTTTGCCACAGGAAGTGACCCATGGGACGACCCTTATGCCAGGGGACGACCCATGGATCCACCCCTGAGTTCTGACAGCCCATAACAACTAGTTTTCTAGCCCATTTTTGGCACATTTAATGCTCTCTAATCATTCTTCAACAACTCTAAATGGCTAATAGAGGTTCTCCAGCATCCATTGAAGCCATAAAGGCATTCAAAAGGAGGGAAAACTCAAGAAAAATCAAGGAAAAATACTCTCCAAAGAGATTAAAGCTCCAAATCAAAGAAGCATTCGTTTTTGTAGGATCTGGTATGGTGCTCGCAAGACTTGAGGGGCCACAGAAGGAGCCAGGGTGTTGGCTCTGGAGAGTCTAGGACGGGTGTGAGTTCTAGGGCTAGGACAGGAGTTGTCCTAGGTGAAGGCGGCGTGTAGCCCTGCACGGGACTCGAGGTTCAGATGTGAGAACCTTGAGGGAGCTTGGTAGGTGCTCCGGAGACCTGGGACATAAGGTAGAGCAAAGGATCAAAGCCAAGGAAAAGAATCAGTCAAGACAAGAGGCTGACACAGACGAGCTAGCTCGGATATGCAGTCGAGCTGACTCGGACTGAGACGAGCCGACTCGAGCTACAATCAAGCCGGTTATCTCAAGTAGATAGAAGACAGGATTTGGGCGAGACGCAGTCGAGCCAACTTGACTTCTAAGAGAGCCGGCTTGACGGTGGGTACAGAATATACGAGATTTTCTATTTAGGATCTTAAGGCCTGGACCAATGAGGTCTTAAGGGGGCTAACTTATGTATGGATCGGATTTAAATCCAGGGGATGAGAGCATGTGAGATATATGTACATGAGCTCAGTGAGTGCTTTCTTGTATTGGGTTAGCCTAGGGGAGTTTTTCAACTGGGATTGGATTTATTAGGATTTATGTGGTGTAACAGAAATCTTAAGGTATATAAACCCGAGCATTGTAACTTTTACAAAGAGAGGAATCAATATACAGGTTTTTTCCCTAACTCTCTTCTCTCTTTTCTCTCTGGTTCTAATGCGAAGCCCTAGGTGCTGCCCGCCATCATCTACTTCGTTCTTCTTTCAGATTTCTGGATTAACACCCAAGTTTGTGCAAGAGATCGGATCTACGACTGTGGTTCCGAGCAGCCATAGGCACAACACTTGGTATCAGAGCTAAGTGATGCCATAGTGATTGCGACAACAATTTTAACTTCAACCACCTCTCCCAAGTGCTTTCAATCCTCCATTTCAACTGCAGGGTGCGTAAAGTGCATCTATTGTTTTTATTGTGCTCATTAAGGAGCTTTGTTGATTGTTATTGTATAACTCCATCTTATTTATTCTAGTGGGTATAAGTTTTGGGTGTTCCAAAACTTGGAAAAAGATTAATCTGAACCTTGAATTGAAGTGTATAGGGTTGGCTTGTACCTGAGAAGCAAGTGTCCAACTTGAAAAAGCTAGAGTCAGTAGGATCCGACGTTGTAATCATTGACAACCAGTAATGGACTGGAATTCCTAAGTAGGAGCTTTGGGAGTGGATGTAGGTGCTGGGTTTGGCACTAAACCATTATAAATCCTTTTGTTTGTGGTGTGTTGATATTTCATCTTGCTCTCTTGTGTTAATCACTCACTCACTTATTCAAAGGCACATTTTGTGAGACATTCCTCAATTTTTTTAAGAATCTAATTCACACCCCCCCGCCCTTCTTGGGTTGCATTGCTGGACAACACAATACCAAGCCACAACTAACCATAAAAGGGAGAATAAAAGCTTTGTTAGACACTTATTCAAGCCTGATTCACAACTCTTACATAAGAAATATGATAAAGACTTGATTGATGCCTAGACCAGCCCATATAACTGTCCAAACACCCCTAAACAATACATAAAAATCAGCAAAGCCAAATCCCATCACAATCTGAAGATGATGTTATAGAACATCCAAACAAAAGGCCTAAAAAGAATCAATATATATATATATATATATATATATATATATATATATATATATATATATATATATATATATATATATATATATATATAGGTTTTCTTAGACCAAACTTAAACAAACTTGGACACCCCTTTCTGGTCCTTTGGTTGATTCAGATTTACATAAAGGGTCCATTCTTTTACAAGTAAAAAATTTACCTAGGAACCTATATTTTCCTAGGTAAATATTTCCCAAGCAACATTTAGACAGGAAAATAATTTACCTATATTCTTTTATGCATGGGAAAGTTGCTCCAAAATCTATTACCCATGTTCTTTTGTATTACTACTTTCTTGGATAAGTTGTTAAAATTTATTTATATTTTCATAATACCCTTTATGCTTTTTAGATTTGGAGAAAGTAGATGATTGAGTTATTGAGCATTGAATGATAGGGATATTGAAAATGAGTATGGGGCATTTTAGATATAAAATTAAATGCCTACTTTACTGGCTGATGAAAAAATGATTTACCCAACCCCCTAGGTGGATAAGATTTTCTCCCATTTCATGGGTAAATGCTACCCAAGGGAAAGTAACTTTCCCATCTTGAAAAATGTGAGAACATGGATAAGTTAGTCAATGAGAAAATAGACCAACTTTTCCATGATATTTATCCACCAAAAAACGGGCCCTAAAAGGTTCCTATGGATCCACCCCTAGGATTTCCTTAATCTGCCAGTATTGTACATCTCTTTCAGGTGAGGAATTCCATTTATGGAATGAAGCAGGCTGCATGTGCTTAGTTTACAAGTTCAGTCATGCTCTTTTTGACTTTGGTTTTCAAATAATATGAAGCTGATCACTTGCTATTTAATAAGAAGGCATGCCGTGGTACGATTATTCTTACTGTTTATGTTGATGATCTTGTTCTACCTAGAGGTGATCCAATGGAGATTGATGTTTCGAAACAATGGATGCAGAAAAGATTTGAGATCAAAGATTTGGGATAGCTTTGCCATCATTTTTACAAATTGAAGTAGCTCATCTTTAAAAAAAGAAAAAAAATTGACTCTGTTATCACAGATAAAGGGCTTCTTGTTGTAAAATTAAAAAGACACCTACAAAGTGCAACTTAAAGTAATATGTCGAATTGTCGATCAAAGAGAGCTCTTAACTGGTCCAGAAATTTATTGATGGCTACTTAGATAGTCGATACACAAAACTACCAACCGTACCATATTGTACTAGTAAGGTACTTGCACAGTACCGACATTCGATTGGGTATATGACTCGAACATGACCATACCAATCCAAACCCAGTGGAACCAGCCCGTACCACCTGCTATCGCCTGAAATCGGGAAGTGCACCATACCATCCAATTTTGAGCATTACCATGATAAAAGTAAGAAATTAAGGGTTGAGAGACATCTCAATACAGGATGCATAATGTATCATATCGACTGTATGATACGAACTGGTAACATACCAATACAATACAAAGTACCTATCACATACGAAGGGATCTCAAAGCAAATCCCAACAACGTGCAGCTCAGTCAGCTCTTCACAAGGCAGAAGAGAACCGATCAGCCTTCCTAGCATGGGAACCTAGTCTCTATGACTTAGGCCACGCCCAACAATAATAGAACACAGCAGAATACGACACCAGGAAACACCATGAAGAAGAAGAAGAAGAAATAAGGGGAAGGAAACTTTTATTAAATAACCACTCGCTGGTTTACAGTAGAAGCTCTCCCAATCTCTCGATCTCTCACAAATACAAGATGATCCGTAGATGATCTCTTTCTTTCCCTCCCTCTCTTTTTTTGATCTCTAACCCCATCCTTGAGTGTCCTTATACGAACAACCCCAAGTTACAAGTCCCTCACGAACTCAACTCTCTAAGTACAAGATAAGGATAAACTTAGAATCCCCGTTCTCGCAGGACTCTGCGCAGTCAGATAAAACTGCCAAGTTCGTGACCCAAATGAACTCGGATTGCAACGAAACTTGATCCTTGGATTCAAAATGAAAAATCCTTTAAGATAATGCATTACCCACTTTGAACCGACTTCTGTGGAGTTCCCAGAATGTCGCACAAAATTGCATGGGTAAACTGCATTCTGTTACGCCTCATTGCACTAGCTTCTTTGCTGACCAATGTACATCTCGAGACATGTGCCCCCGGCTCCATTCTCTTGAGTACTCCTTGTAGATCTTGTACACATTTCTCCAGGTAATTCTAAGGCTCAGATTTGGTCTCCAAGTTGCCCAAATCTCAAGAGAGTGTAGTCAGACCTCGAACCCATCCAGCGACCCAATCTGGTTTGTACCTTGACCCGTGTCCGGTCCAGCCCCGATTCGAGGAGCCGTGACACCCTCCCCCACCTAAGCCGAAGTCGCCCCCGACGAGACTAGGCGATACTTGATGATGTCTTCAAACTGCCATAGTTCGTCACCATACTCCCAACTCACTTCTGAGTCTGCTAGTCCTCTCCATCGGACTAAGTACTGCACCCGACTGCCCTTCTTCCTGTCTGTCTTGATTTCAGAAACCTTCTTGGTGTAATGAACTCTTACGGCCACTGGAGCTCTCCTGCTTTGAGCCCGAGAAGGGTCGGTTGTGTCTTCTTTGAATGGCTTCAATAGAGACACGTGGAACATCGGATGCATTTTCAGCTTGGAAGGCAGCAACAATCGGTACACAGTCTCTCCAATTTGATGGGTGATGATGAAGGGGCCTTCATACCTCCTCACGAGTGCTTTATAATAGCCCGACTTCAATCTCATGTGATGGTAGAGTTTCACCGATACCTGATCACCAATCTGAAACTCAGTTGCACGCCGCTTTATGTCAGCCCACTTCTTCATCCGTCTGGTCGCCTTCAACAAGGAGACCTAAACCAAATCCGTATCCTCCTTCAAATCCCTCACGAACCTGTAGGCGGTTGGGCTACGTCCCACGTAGTCCGCTGCGATACTCCCTAGAGTGTCTGGTTGCTGCCCTATTATCACCTCAAATGGTGATTTACCGGTCGACTCCGATCGCTGCAAGTTGTAACTGAATTAGGCTTGGTCCAAGAGTCGCATCCAATCCCATTGGTTGGCATTCACATAATGCCTCAAATACATCTCCAGTAATGCATTTGTTCGTTCTGTTTGGCCATCATCTGAGGGTGGAAAGCCGTGGACATCTTCAACTCTGTTTCGAGTATCCGAAATAACTCGGTCCAGAATCTTCCCATGAAGCGAGCATCGCGATCAGAAATAATGCTCCACGATATCTCCCAATATTTCACCACATATATGAAGAACAACCGCGCTACGTCCTCCGCATGGCAAGTAGTAGGTACTGGAATGAAGACTCCATACTTCGAGAAGCGATCCACCACTACCATGATGGAGCTATACCCTTCCACTGGAGGTAACTTGATGATGAAGTCCATGGAGATGCTCTCCCATGGACGCTCTGGTGTAGGCAATGGCTCCAACAACCCCACGGGCCGCTGATGTTCAACCTTGTCTTGTTGGCATACTAAATAAGTGAGAACATACCCATCGATGTCATCTTGCATATTTGGCCAATAGTAGCTATATTCTATGAGAGCTTGGATCCGATGCACCCCCTGATGTCCTGCCCACATAGAATCATGATGCTCTCGCAACACCTCACACCTCAGCCCTCTGCCTGAAGGCACATAGACATGCCATCCCCGTGTCAAAATTAGCCCACCTTCGGTCCAGAAACGGCGCGCCTTGCCGTCCTTGATGAGTTCACCCATGGATATGGCCTATGGATCCTTCTCCATCTCGGTCTTGACCCTCTCCATTAAGTCACTTGCTGGTCTGAAAGTGGAAGAAACTGCAGCCAACTGTGCCTTTCTACTTAAGGCATCAGGATCCGAATTGGTTTGACCTGGCTTATACTCGATGTGGAAATTGAATTCAGCAAGAAATTGCTGCCATCTCGCTTGCTTTGGGGTGAGCTTTGGCTGGGTTTGGAAGTAGCTTATGGCCACGTTGTCCGTGCGCACCACAAACTTGGATCCGAGGAGGTAATGGCGCCAAGTTCTAAGGTAATGCACAACCGTTGTCATCTCCTTCTCATGAACCGTATATCTGCGCTCGGTGTCGTTCAACTTTCGACTCTCATAGGCCATTGGGTGTCTTTCCTGCATGAGCACCCCTCCAATGGCAAAATCTAATGCATCGGTATGAACTTCGAAAGGAACCGAGAAGTCCGGTAGCATGAGGACCGACTCCTCTATGACCGCCTGCTTGAGATGATCGAACGCCTCCTGACATTGATCCGACCACCACCATGGTCGACCCTTCTTCAACAAATCCATCAATGGGGCGCATAACTTCGAATATCCCGTGATGAACCTCCTATAATAATTTGCCAAACCAAGAAAAGAACGTAAGTGTGTAACACATGTAGGTACCTCCCACTCGGCTACGGCTGAAATCTTGGAGGAATCCATCATGAGCTTTCCCTCCGTTGTGCAAACACGCACTTCTCCTTCACAAAGAACTGGAGTTGCCGTAGGGTGGAGAAGACTTGCCTCAAGTGCGCCACACGCTCATCCAACGTCCTGTTGTAGACAATAATATCATCCAAGTATACTACCACGAATTTATCGATAAAGTCGTGGAGTACACGTTGCATCAAAGCACAGAAGGTTGCTGGAGCATTGGTGAGGCCGAAAGGCATGACAAGGTACTTGAAGCTCCCATACCTTGTCACACATGCAGTCTTCTCGATGTCCTCCACCACGCGAACTTGATAGTACCTGCTGCGATGATCCAACTTGGAAAACCAACGTGCCTTACCAAGTTGATCGAACAAATCATCAATCCGTGGAATGGGGTACTTGTTCTTCACCGTGAGTTTGTTGAGGGCCCTATAGTCGATGCAGAGTCTCAACGAGCCATCATGCTTCTTCTGAAAAAGTACCGATGCTCCATATGGACTCTTCGAAGGTCGGATGAACCCGCTGTCCACCAACTCCGTTAGCTGTCTCCTCAACTCTTGGAGTTCAAGTGGGGCCATCCTATATGGTGTTTGAGCTGGTGGATGTGCTACCTGCACCAAATCAATCCAGTGATTGATTTCTCTTCTTGGCAGCAATCGCTTAGGTAATTGGGGGGGCATCACATCCCCGAATTTAGTGAGAACACCCTCGATGGGTGCTGGGATCTCTTCTTCCTCTAGCAGGTCTTCCTCTTGAATGGACGCAATGTATGTTGGAAGTCCCCTTCTCAGCCCCTTAGCAAGTTGCATTACCAATAGGACTCGCTGCGGAGTCCCTCTAACTCGCTTTCCTTGAACCACGCAAGGTCCGCTCAAATTCAGAACCACCACCACATCTGAATCTGCCTTTACCATGGCATGTAGCTGGGTTAGCAAAGACATACCGATGACCACCTCGTAGTCGTCGATAGGGGCGACCACCGCTGTCACCCGTCCGGTCCATATACCGAATTGGATCTCAACATCCTTGGCTGTTCCGCTTGTAGCTACCTCTACGGAGTTGACCGCCTTGAACGTGTGCTCATCACGTTCAATCTTCAGGTTGAGCTTCTTCGTCGTTGCTAAGTCCACGAAGAAGTCAGTGGCACCCGTATCAATGAGTGCCTGGAAGGTGTGACCATTGATATTGATAGGTGCATAGAGTAGGCCTCGTCTTCAGGGCGTTGAGACCGAGTGAACCCATCCTTTGGTTGGTCTCTTGCTGCTCCATCGTCATAGATGCGATCTTGCCCCTCAATGGACAATCCTTCACCTTATGCGATCCATTGCAAATGTAGCATGAGATAGTGCTGGTACCTTGCACCACCCCTTTGCCCTTCACTTGGAAAGCACCTCCACTTGAGGAGCCCGGATTCGAGCCTTTTCCACCTCCCTTGTGACCTGATTTCACTCCCCCAACTTTGCTCTATTTGGATGCCTGAGCTTTGGGAGCTGTGGGTTTAGTCTTGAACTCGATGAGAGCCTTCGCTTGAGCTATCACCTCGTTCAAACTCTTAACTCCTCTTCGCCGCAACTCCATCTTGGCCCATGGTTTGAGCCTGTCAAGGAAGGTGAAGAGAGAGTCCTCCTTGCTGAGGTCTGGTACCTCCAACAATAATTCACTTAACTCTCACACATACTCACGCACATCACCCTTTTGCGTGAGTCGCCGTAGTCATGCTCGAGCATCATCCTTAGCGAACTCGGGGAAGAATTGCTTCCGAAGTTCAGTTTGGAATTGTGCCCAAGTGGTGATTGGAACAGCCCCTCACTTCACATCGTCAGCCCGACGTCGCCGCCAAAGCATCGCCACATTCCTCAAGAACATGGCCGCCACGCTCACCTTCATAGCTTCACCCCTAACGCCAGTAACCTGTAAGTATTGTTCCACGGCGAAAAGGAAGTTATCTACCTCCTTTGCGGACTGCTACCCGCAGAACTCCTGCGGCTTGGGAACATCAAGCTTGTGCATGGGACGCGTAGCCTCACTTGTGACCTCCATTATCGAGGTAGAAGAGGACACGCCCGTGGTAGTTTTTTCCTTTGAAAGGTCAACCACCTATATTTGGAGAGCCTTCACCATGGTCTCCAACTCCTTGTTGCGCTGCAGCACTTCCTTGTTGCGCCACTCCATATCGAAGGAAATTTGATTCAGCTGAGCAGCGATCTCACCTCGAAGGATTGCATCCTTACCCTCAAGGTCCTCCACTCGCCCTTCAACCTCAGCTATTTAGGCCTCGCACTTCCGTAGTCAATTATCGGTGGAGATAATCAGAGATGCAATCCGTAGCCCTTGCAGGAAATCATCAACTGGATGCGCACCACCCATTGTCGTGCCTCCTCCTGAGGCAGGATTGGGATCCAAGGTCGAGGATGATGAATCCTCCGTTCCTACCATGGATGCTGATGTAGAGGTCGTCTTCTTCGTTTCCGGCATCGCTCTAATACCAACTATCACATATGAAAGGATCTCAAAGCAAATCCCAACAACGTGCGGCTCAGTCAGCTATTCATAGGGCAGAAGAGAACCGATCAGCCTTCCTAGCATGGGAACCTAGTCTCTATGACTTAGGCCACGCCCAACAATAATTGAACACAGCAGAATGCGACACCAGGAAACACCATGAAGAAGAAGAAATAAGGGGAAAAAAACTTTTATTAAATAACCACTCGCTGGTTTACAATAGAAGCTCTTCCAATCTCTCAATCTTTCACAGATACAAGAGGATCCTTAGATGATCTCTTTCTTTCCCTCTCTCTTTTTGATCTCTAACCCCACCCTTGAGTGTCCTTTAATATAGGAACAACCCCAGGTTACAAGTCCCTTACGAACTCAACTCTCTAAGTACAAGATAAGGATAAACTCAGAATCCCCGTTCTCGCAGGACTCTACACAGTCAGATAAAACTGCCAAGTTCATGACCCAAACGAACTCGGATTGCAAGGAAACTTGATCCATTGGATTCAGAACGAAAAATTCTTTAAGATAACGCCTTACCCACTTTGAACCGACTTCTGTGGAGTTCCCAAAATATCACACAAAGTTGGGTGGGTAAACTACATTCTATTGCGCCTCATTGCACTAGCTTCTTTGCTGACCAATGTACATCTCGAGACATGTGCCCCAAGACCCATTCTCTTGAGTACTTGTAGATCTTGTACACATTTCCCCAGGTAATTCTAGGGCTCAAATTTGGTCTCCAAGTTGCCCAAATCTCAAGAGAGTGTAGTCAGACCTCGAACCCGTCCAGCGACCCGATCTGGTTTGCATCTTGACCCGTGTCCGGTCCAGCCCCGATTCGAGGAGCCATAACATACCGATATTGCAGACCTTGATTATAATATTACAAGAACTGATATTACTCATATTGTAGGTGTGGTTAGTCACCTCTATGCAAAATCCTTATATGCCTCCTTGGAAGTTGAGTTAGATTCTATGATATCTTAAAGGGTCACATGGCCTACGGATTTTGCAGAGCGCACATAGACCCTTGACAACAGGAGGACATATGCCTCCTTGGAAGTTGAGTTAGATTCTATGATATCTTAAAGGGTCACATGGCCTACGGATTTTGCAGAGCGCACATAGACCCTTGACAACAGGAGGACATATGCATAATATTACCTATGTATATTTTGCTAATTGAAGTAGTTCTCTCTCTCTAAAAGAACATTTACCTCAGGATTCTGTTACCTTCTATTTCTTTTTTCTTAGGGATGTCGGGTAGGATTTGGTCAATTGCAAAAGCAAAAAAAAAAAAAAAAAAGGCTGTGGTCACCAGATCTAGTTTAGAAACAAAGTATAAAGCTATCGAATTAACCACAAATGTGAACTGATACGACTTTGCCCTCCATTTATCGAAAGTAGGACTTTTGTCACTCAGTCTACTCTCATTTGTGACAATCAAGCAGCTACATGCATTGTTAGTAATCCAACCTTTCATGAAAGAAACAAACATACTAAGGTAGATAAGTAGATTTTCACTTTGTCCAAGAAAAGGTTCCCAACAAGAGGATCACCATATAATATGATTCTCAATTTGTAGACATGCTCACTAAATCTTTATAGTATGATCAATTGAAGATAACTACTCTTAAGCTAGACATGACTGATATGTATGCTTAAATTTAAAAGAGGGAGAGAGGGGGTATTGACTCATCTAGGAACTATTTATATTAGCAGACATGATCAGTTTTTATGTGTTTATAGGCTGTACTGGACAGTTTATTTCATTGTTAAGCCTTTAATGTAGCCCAAATAAGCACAATTGTAATACTTATTTTATTAACCACTTTTTTGTCATTTTTGTAATTAGTGGCCTTTTCACTTCATTTAAGAATACACAACATGGAACTGGTATGACCATGCAACTTCTTTCCCTCTCCCATTTCTCTCATGTCAGCTCTCATTCTCTCTCCTTTCCCTTATAGCTCTTAATTTCTTCTCAACCTCCCTCTCCCTCTATTAATTTTTTTTGTTATTGGTCTGATATCATTACATATCATTCATTGTTCCAGAAGCAATAGTTAACAAGTTGAAGCTTTTTTTATCACTGGGAAAGAAATTAAGTTTTGTTAAAAAGGTACTTATAGAGGGAAAAAATTGATCCTAGGAATGTTGGAGGTGCTCAAGCAAGAAGCAGAAAGATATTGGTTAATTACTAAACCACCCCCCCCCCCAACCAATTCGATTGGTTTTGATTTTGGTCAAACTCATAAACATGGTTTTTTTTTTTTTTTGTGTGTGTGTGTGTGTGGGGGGGGGGAGCTTAGAGTGCCCCAAAAGTGTTGGTGCAACAAATTATCCCTAGCTATATGATAGTATTAGAAAAATCATTGATCTGATGGCATACTGATGATACAGTGACAGTGAGTTTTATATCCAGATTAGTTGAACACTGATCTAGAACTTTGACCGATTCGCATCAGCGAGATACCAAATTATAGCTACAGAGCTACAACTTTATTGACAGGCCACATCGGTAATTTACCGTCCTCACAGCCATGTAGATTACTTAAGTCCTGTTATGAGACAAAGCCGGTTTTCATAATAGCTTTGGTAGAGATCGGTAAAACACCATCGTAGCTATCTTCATTATGTTTCGAGACTTGATTTTAATCATGCCCGAGAGCACCCTTATGTTGAGATCGGGTAATCACCAACCTTGCCAGTAAACAGTAATCGAAGATGAGATTGGATTTATATCATCCTGGCTATCAGCGTCCTAAGCTGAGACCGGTTACGATTGGCATCGTCAGTATCACTTCAAGAAGAGATTGGCTAAAAACAGTCCCACCAATACAATGTTCAACTCAACATCGAGAGAAATCTATGACTCTCTAACTACGGCATGGCTGTCATCCAGCTAGGCTATAGCTGTCTTTCAGCTATATTACAGCTAATCTCTATACGGACTAATGATCTCATAGCTGCTACCAAGCTGGCAAATTAGTTACAATAAACTAACGGCCTAACAAACTTTAAATGGTTTAAGCAAATTCTTTTTATAAATAGAGGGGTAGAATACCCTTCCGAAGGTAAATACAAGATTCACAAAGTCAACACTTTGCTGAAATTTACTCTCGACTTCCTCACTCAAGGAAGATCGAATCCCAATCTTTTCCACTTAAATCCTCATTTCTCACTTTCTAGCTTTCCATTTTCACTATCTATTCTCAAGACCTCAGCTGACTTAGGCATTGGAGGGTTCTAAACCAGAGAGTACCCTACCGGTTCTTGGGACTTCTTTATAGATCGATTCATGATCTACATCGACAACCTCTCTTTAACAATCTAAAGCCTTATAGCAATAGAAAGAAAAACTATAATGTCAAGAAGGAAAAGCTAGACATGTCAGCCATAACGAGCATTCTAGCGATGGGAGGAAGAATAGAGGAAGATGAAAATTGTCCAATAGAAGGCAATCCAGCAAGGCTATCAGCAGGTTGATTTGCATCTCGAAAGGCATGGGACACTTGGAAGAAATCTAGATCGACAATGCAGAGGATGATACCAGCCAATAAGGGATGGATAGAAGCACAAGTTTTGAAATGCATATAGTGTTTAAACTCTTAGATATCTAATCAACAACGGTCAAAGAATCATCCTCCAACCAAATACGAGTGAAATCCAACTGGTAAATAGCAGCAGTGATGGCAGATCAAGCTACAAGGAGTTCTGCCTTGGGTACAAACAAAGCAACAGTCTTAATGGCACCAGCATGTAGGACCACACCAAAATGATCTCAAATTATGAAACCCAGGCTAGATCTACCATAGACAATGAAGTATCAAAATTAATCTTGACTTGATCACAGTGGGTACCCAATATACGATTTGATGATGAGATGAAAGAGGGCTCACTAAGCCATTGGTATCCCTCAGCTGCAAGTCAGAATTAGCCAAGGAAGAAAGATTTGAAGCTTGAAGGTATTCATGAGCATACCTGAGAGCTGACAGTAAATATAGAACGGGAACTCGGTAAGCCTTGAGCCTGTTAGAAGACTCGAGGTCGGTTCTGTCCAAGCTAGGAGCTCAGAGAATGGATTCCCTAAGGAAGCCTCAGGGGAAGGTCGAGCTACAGGATTGGGCATCAGACGAAGAAGTACTTCTCCTTTCGGTTATGAACGGAAGGAGCGCTTTTCAGTATTCCAAACATCTTCTCTTCCAGTATTTCATGGTTGCAGCCGAGCTCCCCTGAAGAGAGAGCCGACCTTCCTGAAGGTTTTTGGGCCCTAAATGTGGATGCAAGCGCAGGGCAGATCTTGGTTAACCCAGAGGGAGTCATCGCCGAATATGCGCTGCGCTTTAAATTCCCAGCAACTAATAATGGGGCCGAATATGAAGCTCTGATCGCAGGGTTAAAGATAGCTAAAGAGTTAGAAGAAGATCGGCTCCAAGTCTACAGTGATTCCCAACTGGTAGTCAGACAAGTTAGCGGTAGTTATGAAACCCGGGAGGAAAGTATGATAAAATATCTTAAAAAAGTGAAGAACTTAACCCCGGCCTTCAACAGTTTTAGCATCTAACAGATTCTAATGACAGAAAATATAAGAGCCAACCTTCTCTCTAAATTAGTTACTTTAGCACCAGCCGAACTGCCCAAAGAAGTATTTTTCGAAATTCTAAAATGCCCAAGTTCGGAAGAGCGACTGTTTGTGAGGCAAGATGACCATGAGCCATGTTGGATTGACCCGCTGATTGCTTATCTCAAGGATGGAGTTCTTCCTTATGACCCAAAAGAAGCTCGGAAACTCAAAAATCAAGCTTTCCGATATGTTCTGCATGAAGGCAAGCTGTATAAAAGGTCATATTCCTTACCACTCTTGCGATATCTCAGGCCTTCAGAAGCCAACTTTGCCTTATGGGAAGTGCATGAAGGAATCTGCGGAAGTCATGTGGGGGCCAGATCCTTATCACACAAACTACTTCGGCAGGGGTATTATTGGCCGATCTTGTACCATGATTTTGTAGAGTATGTCAAGAAATGTGATCGCTGTCAAAGAAACACAAACATCCAAAGATAGCCGGCTTCTGAGCTTACACTCCTGAGCGCCCCGTGGCTGTTTGCTCAATGGGGGATGGACATACTCAGACCTTTTTCCATGGCATCTGGACAACGTAAATTCCTCTTGATGGCAATAGATTATTTCATAAAGTGGATCGAGGCTGAACCTCTGGCAAAAATCACTGAAGTAAAAGTGCAGGTCTTCGCCTGAAAGTCGATCGTTTGCAAATTTGGCTTGCCTCGAACCCTCATAACAGATAATGGACGGCAGTTTGCCGAAACAAGATTTGCCAAGTTCTATGAAGATTTCAACATCTCCCATCATTTTACATCAGTTGCCCATCCACAAGCAAATGGCGAAGCCGAAGTAATAAACATAACCCTGCTACAAGGTATCAAAGCAAGACTTGAAAAAGCAAAGAAAACTTGGGTGGATGAACTCTATCATGTGCTTTAGGCATACTGAACTACCCAAAGATTGCCAACTAGGGAGACCCCATTTGCCTTATTTTTTGGAACAGAAGCGATCATCCCAATAGAACTCAGACTTCCATCAGCACGAGTCGTGGCATTCAATGAGCAACATAACTCACAGGACCTCAGGACTAACCTCGACTTGTTGGAGGAAAAGCAGAAAAAAGCTCAAGTTCAGATGGCAGCCTATAAGCAAAAAGTAGCTCGTTACTACAACTCTAAAGTCAAAGACAAAATATTCAAAATGGGAGACTTAGTACTTCGGCGAGCAGCTATTGCATAGCCTCAGAATCAGGAGAAGCTTGCCCCAAATTGGGAAGGACCTTACGAGATCAAAGAAATTGTCCGACCAGGGACATACTATTTGAAGAAGCAAGGAAGAGCAGACCTACCCCGACCATGAAATTCGGAAAACCTATGGATGTATTACCAATGATTTGGTTGCAATGAAATCTCCCTACTTTAACACCCTAGTTTTTATTGTACATCTATAATGGTGGAGAGTTACAGCCCGAACTTGACCATACGACAAGCGCAGCTATGTTAGGAACAGGAGGAGGACCGCATCCTAACATGAGCAAAGTCGAAGGCCTCACTAACTTAAGACGAGATAAGGAGAAAGACCCTGACAACGGCCCTAATGTGCCCCTACAGTCATCTTAGGAACACGAGGAGGACCTCATCCTAACATGAGCAAAGTCGAAGGCCTCATTAACTTAAGACAAGAGGAGGGGAGAGGCCCTGACTAACGGTCCTAATGTGCCCCTATAGTCATGTTAGGAACAGGAGGAAGAACCTCGTCCTAACATGAGCAAAGTCGAAGGCCTCGTTAACTTAAGATGAGAGGAGGGGAGAGGCCCCGACAACGGCCCTAATGTGCCCTACAGCCATGTTAGGAACAGGAGGAGGACCTCATCCTAACATGAGCAAAGTCGAAGGCATCGTTAACTTAAAACGAGAGGAGGGGAGAGGCTCCGACAACGGCCCTAATCTGAGGAGGACCTCGTCCTAACATGAGCAAAGTCGAAGGCCTCGTTAACTTAAGATGAGAGGAGGGAGAGGCCCCGACAACGGCCTTAATGTGCCCTATGGGATAGGAGGACCTAGTCCTAACATGAGCAAAGTCGAAGGCCTCATTAACTTAAGACGAGATGAGGGGAGAGACTTAACAACGTCCCAATGTGCCCCTACAGTCACGTTAGGAACAGGAGGATCTCGTCCTAACATGAGCAAAGTCGAAGGCCTTGCTAACCTAAGCCAAGGAAAAAAGGGAGGGCCATCCGGTGGTCCCAAATGAACCCCCAACCTAAAGCAAAGAGAAGGGAGAAATCCTGTCACCGATCCTTATATGCATTTCTCCTACGACTATCCGATCGTATGAGATGCAAGCAGAAAAATCGATCCTGGGTCCGCAAAAAGAACCTCGAATAGGCATCTACAACCACTTCATCGAAAGACAACACAGAAGAAAGGCAAAGTGGAAAAAATGAAGACAAGCAAGCATTGAATTCATGTAAGACGAATGATGACGAAAAAAGGTGCCATCATATTATAAATATAAGTTCATTACAAGCAAAACAAAGGTCGGCAAGGCCGATTACATGAAAAGAAAGAAGGAGAAAGGCTGAAGCCCTAAAGAGGCCCGGAACCCTCAGACTTCGGGCTGTTGATCCCTGCCATCACCAGAGACTGCTTTAGCCTAAGGATTTCCTCCTCAAGCTTCTTATGTAGGCCATCTATATACATTCTGTTGATGTGCCCGAACTTGTTCTCCAGCTCCCGCCGTTGCTTCCTTAGGACTTCCGACTCAGCCTTGGCCTCCTTAATGGCTTGCTGCTCGTACGATAGCTGGATCCTTAGCCGTTGAACCTCGGCCTTCTCCCTCCCCACCGCTTCCGAAAGCTCACCCAAAATCCTCGTTAAGGAAGCAACCTGCTCTGATTCCCCGCTCGCGCCGGATTGGTGACAGTCATCGAGTTGTTTTTGGAGTCGGATTACCTCGCTGTTAGCAGCACGAAGCCTTTGCTCAAACTGGGATATCCTCTCGCTCCGATCCAACCAGTAGGTATCATAAGTAAGCTCGACGTTATGTAGTTGCTTCTGAAGCACGGAGAACCTCTTCGACCAATCCCACTTATATCGGGCCTTGTCGATGGACCTCGCTGCCTTAAGATCGGCTTCGAGAGAGCTGATCTTCGCCGTTAGTGTCCAAGATTTATCACTGGCATTCTTCTTGAGCTCGGCGATCTCCTTATCGAAGCTGCCTTTCCGGATGCTGAAGCTCATGTAGTCCATATGCAGATTATGAAGGCGAGTGATCAATTTGGTCACCTCCGAAGCATTCCTCCGAGAAGCTTGAAGGTCGTCCTCCACCCTCTTCAACTTCCTCTTCAGGTGGTGCACCTCCTTTAAGCTTTTTATTAGAGGTTTAAGCGGAACTCCCTGAGGTAAGGGGTCAGCATCGACTGGGGATGGCGAGTTACGATTTTGGTCATTGAAAGGATGCAGGGTAACACATGGCACAACATCAATATGAGGAAAGGCATGGGCAAAAGTAAATTCGCTTTCATTTAACTAAAAACTTTCAGGTAAAAATATATATATAATATAATATACAACTATCAAAGGCCCCCGACCTTTGGAGGGAAAGCATCGGCGCTCAGGCCAAGGTTAAACAAGGTCCGTTCCTTCAAAAGCTCGGGGAGACCGGAAGCTCGGTAAGCTTTGAGCCTGTTAGAAGACTTGAGATCGATTCTGTCCAAGCTAAGAGCTTGGCGGACGGATTCCCTAAGAAAGCCCCAAGGGGGAAGGTCGAGCTGCAAGGTCGGACATCGGACGAAGAAGTACTCCTTTCAGTTATGAACGAAAGGAGCACCTTTCAGCAACCCCTTCTTACCGAACTGAGGGGAGAAGTACCAACAATCCTTTGCAGAAGGATGACGTTTGAAGGTATAGAAATTTTGGAACAGAGAGACTGTTGGCTGAACTTCGACCAAGCGACAGAGGAAAAGAAAGCCGATTACGAACCGAAAGGAGTTCGGTACTACGGAGGCAAAGGAAATGTTCAAAAAGCGAAATAGGGCGACTATGAAGGAAGGAGGTGGAAGTCGAAGCCCGACACGCAAGACTTCCAAATACAAGCAAAATCGACCGACCGGAGGCGAATTGGCGCGGTCGTCCGACCCTGGGATATCAAGGTCGTACTTTGGGGGGATCCCATACTGAATCCTGATCAGGAAAAGATCATTCGGGGTGAGAACGGAAGGGATGATGTCCGGAACGAAAGGCTGATGGGACATACTCCTAGGATTAACCTCGGCTAGAGGAGCGAGGTCTAAGAAGGTCGACCCGGATGAGCTCCACGAACCGATAGATTGGGAGGTTTTGGAAGACATACAGATCAAAGTAAACCCTCCCCCCCGAAAAACCCTGAAAAGCAGGGAAAAATGAAGTGCGAAAACTTGAACAGAAAAATCGAGAGAGCAAGAAGTAAAAGAAGCAAGAGTAATTGAAAACAGGTGTTGAGGGGCTAACCTAAGCTGGTTAAGAATGATAAAGGGACGACGAGGGTGACAGGAATCGGACGAAGGAACGCCCGGAACCAGGGAAGACGAGGGGAGGGATTGAAGATCTTGGATGGAAGAAGAACGGGTGCCGAAGGAAGAAGACTCAGGCAAGAATGGGTTCCGAAGGTGGGAGAAGCCCTTAAATAGCCAAGGGGAGCCTGAGACAGTTATGATGACAAATACTGTTCGACCGGACCGTGAGTGCCGCGTGTCCCACTCACTATGGCAGAGTGATAACTACGGACGAATCCTTAATTGTGCCACACCTGAGGCAATGTCACGGTGGAAAAGTCGAAGGGCCATCTTCTCAAGCTCATTTCAAATTTAAAGAGCTTCGACGCTAGCGTAGTAAATGCCCAAACGTCTCATCCTAACGAGCGCGAGAAACCAAAAAGAACTTCAGCAGATGCATCCACACTCTCTTCCTTCGAACTTCGAGTTGGGGGCGAGCCCGCTCCTGCCAAAGTTCGACCAGATATCTAATTGCTAAATGATCCCGTCCAATAGCAACGACCTGGATTGACCCTTGACCGAATTCGCAAGACCCTCCTTCCGAACTCCTTCCACCAAATTTCTTTTGAACTTCTCCGCTAGTCGAACTCCTCCCAGACTTCTCCACCAGTCGAACTCCTTCCGAACTTCTCCGCCAACCAGACTTCTCCGCCAGTCGAACTCCTACCAGACTTCTCCTTCCATTCGCCTGCAGGGCCCTGTCTGGTCGAGTTTCCACGAGACTCTCCGCAAAATTCCTTCCAGACTCCTCTCGACTGCCCGAAAGGACCTCGGCACTTGCTCTTGATATAGCGAATAATAGCTAAGGCATGGTCGACCTTTAGAACATCCGAATTCTCCTAAAACAATAATAACTAGGAACTCTTCATCGCTCACAGCTATCCTATCCGAGCTTCAGCTATCAAGTCTCAATGGAATGGCACGTCGCGACAACACTACCCTCCGTAACAAACTACATGTGGTCCCGAACGGCTCACTACCAGATGGTTACGGCTGTCCCCATCAATTTTTTACAGGCTCCGCCTATATAAGAGATCCTCTAGATACATTTTCTCTCTAAGCTCTCCTTTCATTCTCAAAACTCTGCTAAAAATCTCTCTGAGTACACCACTTTTGTTGGCCGAAAGAGCTAACTTGATCGTCGGAAGGTCTTGCCGGAGCCACCACCCCCGACTCCGACCGAGACTTGTTTTGTAGGATGCTGGCGACGACCCCCTCCTCTCCAATTCCAACACGGGTTCCGACATCAACCAGATTTCGCACCAACAGGATTTTTGTTTAGTAATTAACCAAGACCCTCCACATCAATCCCAGGCATGTCGTCGAGGACCCAAGCAAAGACATCTGCGTTCCTCCGTAGAAATTCGACAAACTGCTCTCGCATCTCTTCTGCTAGGTTGGAGCCGATCTGCGCCGTGTGCTCTGCATTCCCGTCATTCAATGGGACGGAAATAAGGTCTTCCATAGGCTCTCCCCGCTTAGATTGTCGCAGACATCCAACCCGTCAACCGGATAAGGATTTGGCCGCTCATCCCTCTGCAAGGCAATTGAATAGCAATGCCACGTCAGGGCTTGATCTTCTCTGATTTCTCAAATTCCATAACTTGTTGGAAACTTCATTTTCAAGTAGTATGTCGACACTACTGCTCGAAGTGCGTTTAGACCATGTCGGTCGAGGATTGCGTTGTAAGCGGATGGTGCTTTTACTACCAAAAAATCCACTCGTGCCTTGGATTGTCTTGAATATTGCCCTGCAGCCACAACCAATGTTATTATACTTTCAGCTGCGTCACCAGTGAAGCCTACCAATGAGGAGTTCATTGGTTCAAACCGACCATGAGGTATAGACATTTTGGAGAAAGCACCATAAAACAAGACATCAACTGAACTTTCATTATCAACAACGATGCGACGTACATCATAGTCTGCAATATTTAAAGCAATTACAACCGCATCGTTATGCGAGAACAGAACTCCCTAGGAATCTTCTTCAGCGAAAGTTAGGGTCTCCTCAGTTCTCCACCTCTTTGTCGGTCCCCCAAATCCGCCGGCCTCCTCTTGTCGAAGTCCCCCAGAGATGGTGTTAATGATGCCGAGAGGCGGCCGATCTCCTTACTATCCCTCCCTCCTTGGTGGTTCCGATTGCGGTAGTGTCCTTGGCCGATCCTCTCTTCCTTCGGACCGACGTCATAGAAATCGACCAAGTCGGCCTCGCCTAATGAGCTCCTCAATCTCGTCTTGGAGCTGAATACATTCTTCAGTATCATGACCGTGGTCACAATGGTAGAGGTAGTATTTATTCGGATTGCGCTTGCCAGGATGAGTGCGCATCCTCTCCGGTCTTGGCAGTTGCTTCTTGATCTCCATCAGTACTTACATTTTTGGAGCATTGAAGGGGGCATAATTGTGGAATCTTCTAGGGGGAGAACCTCTTTGCGCCCTTCTGTCAGGGCTTCTTTGACGATGAGCTTGAGGAGTTCGGGCTCGCTTGCGCTCAGGAAGAGTCTGGGAGCGCGGTCAAACTTCATTCGACTTTTCCTCAACTACGGGCTTGCTAGATTCGCCCGTCTACCGCTCTCCTACGGCATCCTCATCCCTCAACTTAAAGGCTTCTTCAGCTCGAGCTAGCAGATCGACAAAATTTCTGGGGTATTTCTTCTCTAGGATAACAACAGATCATTCTTTTGAAGGCCGTCCTTCAGCGCGGCCATGGCGACGGACTGATCCAGATTCAAAACCTCAAGAGCAACAGCGCTAAAGCGATTGACATAAGTCCGGATGGATTCTTCCTCTTTCTGTTTGATGTTAATGGAGTCCGAACCTCGCCTGGGATGCCGGCTACTGACGAAATGAGCCTTAAACTGATGGCTCATATGGTCGAAAGAGAAGATCGTACCCGACTTCAATGCCGAATACTAGTTTCTTGCTGCTTCCTTCAGAGTAGATGGAAAAGCTCGGCATAAGATGGCATCTGGTGCGCCATGGAGCAGCATCATAGTCCGAAAGGCCTCCAAGTGGTCGACCGGATCAATGGTCCCATCGTAACTCTCGAATTGAAGGAGCTTGAAGTTCGGCGAGATCGGTTCCTGCATGATTTGATGAGAGAAAGGAGGATCGATGCAGATATCATTACTGTGAGAGAAGAAAGTATGGCGAAGTTCCTCAATCCATCGGTTCATTTCTTGCAGCTTTCGATCCAGAAGATCTTCGCGATCATAGATCTCCAAAGTTTTCTACTGAACGAGGGCGAAGTCCCTCCATGGACAGAGTCATGATCAGAGCAGGGGCTCTCTACCCTTTGCTTCCCTTTCTTGGAGGTGACAGGCCAACTCGCCAAGTCGGTAGTCCCCAGATTGGGTCCTAGGGTTCCGGAGAAGCCTGCTCCGGTCGGACCAACACCGGAGGTCGCTGCTGTTGCATGGCCTGCACTGCTTCAGTGAGGCCCCTAACCAACTGAATCAGTAGGTTAAATTGCTCTACGTCCACCATTGCCGTCGGTGGAACTTGAGATGCCGGGGATGAGACGGGGGCGGGCAGATCTGGATGAGATCTAGCCGTAGAGGCGGTCGACCGTCGGGTGGAAGCCTTTCTAGGAGGTATCCTGATAAGATCAACTGGGGAAGAACTCCGAGAGGGAAGGAGAAAGAGCTCTGCTGAGCACTCTTTTAAGAACAAAAGCACCTCAAGAGAAAGAGGAGTCCCTTCTCTAGTGCCAATCCTGTTGGACCGAAATCTGGTTGACGCCAGAACCCTAACTGGAGTCGGAGAGGAGAGGGTCGTCGCTAGCATCCTGCAAAACAAGTCTCGACCGGAGTAGGGGGTGGTGGCTCCAACAAGATCCTCTGACGATCAAGTCAGCTCTTTCGGCCAACAGAATTAGAGTACTCAAAGATTTTTAGCAGAGTTTTGAGAATGAAAAGAGAGCTTAGAGAGAAAACGTATCTAGAGGATCTCTTATATAGGCGGAGCCTATAACAAACTGATGGAGATAGCCGTAACCGTCTGGTAGTGGGCCGTTCGGGGCCACGTGTAGTTTATTACGAAGGGTAGTGTTGTCGCGACGTGCCAGTCCGTTGGGACTTGATAGCCGAAGCTCAGATAAGGTAGCTGCGAGCGATGAAGAGTTCCTAGTTATTATTGTTTTAGGAGAGTTCGGATGTTCTAAAGGTCGACCATGCGTTGGCTGTTATTCGCTATATCAAGAGCAAGTGTCGAGGTCCTTTCGGACAGCCGAGAGGAGTCTGAAAGGAATTTTGCTGAGAGTCTCGCGGAAACTCGATCAGACGGGGCCCTGCAGGCGAATGGAAGGAGAAGTCCGATAGGAGTTCGATTGACGGAGAAGTCTGATTGGCAAAAAAGTCCGGAAGGAGTTCGACTGGCGGAGAAGTCTGGGAGGAGTTTGATTAGCGGAGAAGTTCAAAAGAAATTCGACGAAAGGAGTTCGGAAGGAGGGCCTTGTGAATTCGGTCAAAGGACAATCCAGGTCGTCGCTACCGGACGGGATCAGTCAGCAATCAGATATCAGGCCGAACTTTGGTAGGAGCGGGCTCGCCCCCAACTCGAAGTTCGAAGGAAGAGAGTGTAGATGCATCTGACGAAGTTCTTTTTGGTTTCCCGCGCTCGTTAGGACAAGACGTTTGGGCGTTTACCGCGCTGGCGTCGAAGCTCTTTAAATTTGAAATGAGCTTGAGAAGACGGCCCTTCGACTTTCCCGCCGTGATACTGCCCCAAGCACGGCGCAATTAAGGATTCGCCCGTAGCCGTCACTCTGTCATGACGAGTAGGACACACAGCACTCATGGTCCGACCGAACAGTATTTGTCATCATAACTATGTCGGGCTCCCCTTGGCTATTTAAGGGCTTCTCCCACCTCCGGAACCCATTCTCGCCTGAGTCTTCTTCTTCCTTCGTCATCCGTTCTTCTTCCGTTCAAGATCTTCAATCCCTCCCCTCGTCTTCCCTGATTTCGGGCGTTCCTCCGTCCGATTCCCGTCATCCTCGTCGTCACTTTGTCATTCTTAACCAGCTTAGGTCAGCCCCTCAACACCTGTTTTCAATTACTCTTGCTTCTTTTACTTCTTGCTCTCCCGATTTTTCTGTACAAGTTTTCACGCTTCGTTTTTTCCTACTTTTCGAGGTTTTTCGAGGGGGGGTTACTTTGATCTGTATGTCTTCCGAAACCTCCCAATCTGTCGATTCGTGGAGCTCATCCGGGCTGACCTTCTTAGACCCCGCTCCTCTAGCCGAGGTTAACCCTAGGAGTATGTCCCATCAGCCTTTCGTTCCGGACACCATCCCTTCAATCCTCACCCCGAGCGACCTTTCCCTGATCAGGATTCAGTACGGGATCCCACCAAAGTACGACCTTGACATCCCAGGGTCAGACAACCGCACCAGTTCGCCTCCGACCGGTCGATTTTGCTTGTATATAGAAGTCTTGCGTGCCGGGCTTCGACTTCCACCTCCTTTCGTAGTTGTCCTATTTCGCTTTTTGAACATCTCCTTTGTAACAAACTGATAGGAACGGCCCTAACCATCTGGTAGTGGGCCGTTCAGGGCCACGCAGAGTTTGTTACGGAGGGTAGTGTCTGTTATCGCGACGTGCCAGTCCGTTGGGACTTGATAGCTGAAGATCGAATAGGATAGCTGCAAGCGATGAAGAGTTCCTAGTTACTATTGTTTCAGGGGAGTTCGGATGTTCTCAAGGTCGACCATGCCTTGGCTATTATTCGTTATATCAAGAACAAGTGTCAAGGTCCTTTCAAATAGCCGAGAGGAGTTTGGAAGGAATTCTGCTGAGTGAGTCTCGCGGAAACTCGATCAGACGGGGCCCTGCAATCGACTGGAAGGAGAAGTCCGGCTGAAGGAGTCCGATAGGAGTTCGACTGGCGAAGAAGTCCGAAAGAACTTTGACTAGTAGAGAAGTTCAAAAGAAATTCGGCGGAAGGAGTCCGAAAGGAGGGCCTTACGAATTCGGTCAAGGGTCAATCCAGGTCGTCACTATCAGACGGGATCATTCAATAATCAGATATCTGGCCGAACTTTGGCAGGAGCAGGCTCGCCCCCAACAGTAGTCTCCCCACTCCCGATAGGCATCCACAACAACCACTTCTTCGAAAGACAACACAGAAGAAAGGCAAAGTGGGAAAAATGAAGACACAAGCAAGCATTAAGTTCATATAAGGCGAACGATGACAAAAAAAGGTACCATCTTATTATAAACATAAGTTCATTACAAGCAAAATAAAGGTCGGCAAGGCTGATTACATGAAAAGAAGGAAGAAGAAAGGCCGAAGCCCTAAAGAGGCTCGGAACCCTCAGACTTTGGGCTGTTAACCCCCGCCATCACCAGAGACTGCTTTAGCTTAAGGATTTACTCCTCAAGCTTCTTATATAGGCCATCTATATACATTCTGTTGACGTGCCCGAACTTGTTCTCTTGCTCCCGCCGCTGCTTCCTTAAGACTTCCGACTCAGCCTCGGCCTCCTT
This sequence comes from Cocos nucifera, assembly GCA_006176705.1. Classification (NCBI taxonomy): domain Eukaryota; kingdom Viridiplantae; phylum Streptophyta; class Magnoliopsida; order Arecales; family Arecaceae; genus Cocos; species Cocos nucifera. The sequence goes on along the minus strand of QRFJ01004932.1, from coordinate 61,899 downwards.
AACGGCTTGCTGCTCGTACGACAGCTGCATCCTTAGCCGTTGAACCTCGGCCTTCTCCCTCCCCACCGCTTCCAAAAGCTCACCCAGAATCCTCGTTAGGAAGCAACCTGCTCTGATTCCCCGCTCGCGCCGGATTAGTGACAATCATCAAGTAGTTTTTGGAGCTGGATTACCTCGCTGTTAGCAGCACGAAGCCTTTGCTCAAGCTAGGATATCCTTTCGCTCCAACCCAACCGGTAGGTATCATAAGTAAGCTCGGCGTCATGCAGTTGCTTCTGAAGCGCGGAGAACCTCTTCGACCAATCCCACTCATATCGGGCCTTGTCAATGGATCACGGCGAACTCCCCTTTAGTAGATGGACCTTCTCACTCGCCGCCTTAAGATCGGCTTCGAGAGAGCTGATCTTCACCATTAGTGCCCAGGATTTATCACTGGCGTTCTTCTTGAGCTCGGCGATCTCCTTATCGAAGCTGCCTTTCTGGATGCCGAAGCTCACGTAGTCCATATGCAGATTATGGAGGCGAGTGACCAATTTGGTCGCCTCCGAAGCATTTCTCTGAGAAGCTTGAAGGTCGTCCTCCACCCTCTTCAACTTCCTCTTCAGGTGGTGTACCTCCTTTAAGCTTTCTATTAGAGGTTTAAGCGGAACTCCCTGAGGTAAAGGGTCGGCGTCGACTGGGGATAGCGAGTTACGACTCTGGTTATTGAAAGTATGCTGGGTATCACGTGGCAAAACATCAATATGAGGAAAGGCATGGACAAAAGTAAATTCGCTTTCATTTAACTAAAAATTTTTAGGTACACAAAAAAATAAAATAAAAATATATAATATAATATACGACTGTCAAGGCCCCCGACCTCTAGAGGGGAAGCAGTGGAGGAGCTCGACACTCCAGGGACAACCGTGGACTCGAGAGTGGGTTTGACCGATGCTTCAGTAGCGACCGCGGGCTCCTACACGAGCTTAGGCACCTCGGTAGCGAGCTCAGAGGAGTCAGGGACTACTTCGACGAGAGAAGAGTCGACCGCAGCTCCGAACGGCCCCGCTTCTTCGTCGAATTCCTCCCCCAGGAAGCTGAGGTCAAGCTCAGGAAACCTCCGGGCCACCCTACCTTCATAGAGTTCGAAGCCCTTTATGAATGCCTCGTGGCCAAATGCGATGTTCAAGTCTTTCATTTCGAAGGAGGCTTTGAACTCCACGGCTCAGGCTATCGCCTCCGAAGTAGACTTCGACATTTAAGCCTCCAGCTCGGCGACTCTTATCTCAGCCTCCTCCTCCAAGATCAATGCAGCCATGAGCCCGGTCGAGACAAGCTCCTCCCTCCGAAGCGCCCCCCAGAGATCCTCATTTTCCACCGCCTTCTCCTCCACGAGGCGCTCGGCCTCGGCGACCTTCCCGCACAAGCAATAAACCTCTCTGCCCGAAGGTCCTCCTGGACCTTCGACGCTTCCGTCTCCTGGCGACTTATCCTCTTGAGGTGAGCCAGTATGTGATGGCCCGACTGCCATGGATGAGTCACGATAAGATAAAAATGATAACGGTAAATACATATATACGATGAAAGGGCAATATGGCAAGATGACTACCTTGAGGAAAGTTCCAAGGGATTCCTAGACGAACTGCATCTGATCGGGGTCGACTAGGCGGTCCGCCTCTCTGGGCAGGATGAACTTGTCGATCAGGTCCCGGATGAACTCCGGATTGCCGAAGGGATCTGCCCCCAGGTCGTCGCCACCGCTGTCGCTCGACCCGCCTGGACGAGCCTTTCGGGCCACCTTCGCAACAGCAGCCCTCTTCTTTTTGTTGTCTTCGACCCTTTCGTTGAGGGGCTCTAGCACCGAACCCCCAGTGGGGAGACCCGAGGGTGTGGGGGACTGAGGGTCCTCACTCCCGACGTTGCCCTCGGTGATTGAGAGGATATCGACACTAGGAGTGGCTTCGCGAGTAGCCGCGTGGATATCCGGGACCTCGGAGCTGGGACCGTCGACCTTCACCCTTTTTGAGCTTTCACCTGGAGCCGCCCCCTTCTCTTCTTGGTATACAGGCCCTTGGCGAGCCTCCCGGCAGCATCGGAGTCCATCTCTGCAGCAAAGAAGAAATCGCGATCAGTCGAGGTATGCGTCAAATTTCACAAAAGCCATACATGTATACATTAATACTGGCTGGATCAAGAGGGCTCAGGCCAGGGTTGAATAAGGTCTGTTCCTTCAAAAGCTCGAGGAGATCGGGAGCTCGATAAGCCTTGAGCCTGTTAGAAGACTCGAGGTCGGTTCTGTCCAAGCTAAGAGCTTGGCGGACGGATTCCCTAAGGAAGCCCCAGGGGGGAAGATCGAGCTGTAGGTCGGACATCGGACGAAGTACTCCTTTCAGTTATGAACGGAAGGAGCGCCTTTCAGCAACCCCTTCCTACCGAACTGAGGGGATAAGTACCACCCGTCCTTTGCGGAAGGATGACGTTTAAAGGTATAGAAATTTCAGAACAAAGAGACTGTCGGCTGAACTTCGGCCAAGCGACAAAGGAAAAAAAAGCCGATTACGAACCGAAAGAAGTTCGGTACTACGGAGGCAAAGGAAATGTTCAAAAAGCGAAATAGGGCAACTATGAAGGAGGTGGAAGTCGAAACCCAGCACGCAAGACTTCCAGATATAAGCAAAATCGACCGATCGGAGGCGAATTGGCGCGGTCGTCCAACCTTGGGATATCAAGGTCGTACTTTGGGGGGATCTCGTACTGAATCCTGATCAGAAAAAGGTCATTCGGGGTGAGAATAGAAGGGATGGTGTCCGAAACGAAAGACTGATGGGACATACTCCTAGGGTTAACCTCGACTAGAGGAGCGGGGTCTAAGAAGGTCGGCCCAGATGAGCTCCACGAACCGACAGATTGAGAGGTTTCGGAAGACATACAGATCAAAGTAACCCCCCCCCGCCCGAAAAACCCCGAAAAGTAGGGAAAAACGAAGCGCGAAAACTTGTACAGAAAAATCGGAAGAGCAAGAAGTAAAATAAGGAAGAGTAATTGAAAACAGGTGTTGAGGGGCTGACCTAAGCTGGTTAAGAATGACAAAGGGACGACGAGGGCGACGGGAATCGAACGGAGGAACACTCGGAACCAAGGAAGACGAGGGGAGGGATTGAAGATCTTGGATGGAAGAACGGATGCCGAAGGAAGAAGACTCAAGCAAGAATGGATTCCGGAGGTTGGAGAAGCCCTTAAATAGCCAAGGAGAGCCCGAGACAATTATGATGACAAATCCTGTTCGACTGGACCATGAGTGCCGCGTGTCCCACTCGTCATGGTAGAGTGACGGCTATGATCGAATCCTTAATTACGCCGCGCCTGGGTAGTGTCACGACGGGAAAGTCGAAGGGTCGTCTTCTCAAGCTCATTTCAAATTTAAAGAGCTTCCACGCCAGCGCGGTAAACGCCAAAACGTCCCGTCCTAATGAGTGCGGAAAACCAAAAAGAACTTCGACAGATGCATCTACACTCTTCCTTCGAACTTCGAGTTGGGGGCGAGCCCGCTTCCGCTAAAGTTCGGCCAGATATCTTATTGCTGAATAATCCCGTCCGATAGCGACGACCTGGATTGACCCTTGACCGAATTCGCAAGGCCCTCCTCCCGAACTCCTTCCGTCGAATTTCTTTTGAACTTCTCCGTCAGTCGAACTCCTCCTAGACTTCTCCGCCAGTCGAACTCCTCCCGGACTTCTCCGCCAACCAGACTTCTCCACCAATCGAACTCCTACTGGACTCCTCCTTCGGCCGGACTTCTCCTTCCAGTTGCCTACAGGGCCCCGTCTGGTCGAGTTTCCGTGAGACTGTCTAAGCAAAATTCCTTTCAGACTCCTCTCGACTGCTCGAAAGGACCTCGGCACTTGCTCTTGATATAACGAATAACAGCCAAGGCATGGTTGACCTTGAGAACATCCGAACTCTCCTGAAACAATAGTAACTAGGAACTCTTCATCGCTCGTAGCTATCCTATCCGAGCTTCGGCTATCAAGTCCTAACGGACTGGCACGTCGCAACAACAGACACTATCCTCCATAACAAACTCCGCGTGGCCCCGAACGGCCCACTACCAGATAGTTACGGCTGTTTCCATCAGTTTGTTACAGGCTCCGCCTATATAAGAGACCCTCTAGATACGTTCTCTCTAAGCTCTCCTTTCCTTCTCAAAACTTTGCTAAAAACCTCTCTGAGTACTCCATTTCTATTGGCCGAAAGAGCTAACTTGATCGTCGGAGGGTCTTACCGGAGCCGCCACCCCCGACTCCGACCGAGACTTGTTTTGCAAGATGTTGGCGACGACCCCCTCCTCTCTGACTCCAGCGCGGGTTCCGGCGTCAATCAAATTTCGCACCAACAATACTCATATAAAAGTTCAAGCGAGATGTTCAAGCAACATCCATGTACCTTGGCCAAGCCAGCATATAGCCTCTCCTTAAGCTCTTGTATCGTGAAGTACATAGTGGAGCAATCTCCATGATGGACTCTACAGCATTATTTTAGGGAATTTAAGGGGACATGGCTAATAGATCTTTGAGATAAGTCCTTGATAAATGTAACTTTCTACTCAAGATGCTACACTACCTTAAATTCTTGTTTCAATTACAACAGTCTTCAGAATGCTTCTTTCCTACTCTTGAGCAAAGCAACTTACCTTGATACCATAATCAAGCAAAACCAAATGTGGTTCAAGTCATAGTGCACTTTGTCATATTTTGACTTCACACGCTCGCGCACACATATATATATATATATAGATAATGTTCTCCTTTTTTAGATTCAAACATGACAGTTCTTGTAAACCAAGATTTGCCATCTTGGTATCAGACCTCGTATCAGTACCATCCTATTATGGTATCGGTATATAGTTTGTATAGTACAAGACAGCATACCAACTGTCAATAAGATGCAAAACAGCATAACAATATGAGACCAGTACAATATGGTATGCTCCATACCAGGCAATACAGCAGACCAAGTTGCAAACAATTAAGTAGCCAATTGATTCAGTGAATCTTATGCAATCCGTGGTATTATTTTGGACGAAGATGCCGCAGCAATCATGACTTTCTCATTTTTCCAATTGAGTACCAAGTTTGCCACAAGGCAGAATGACATTGTTCAAGAATTAAATGGGTCCATAGTCAAAACACTGACTTATGGTAAGTTCCTACCAGAGGCTGGCCCATTTACAATCTATCGGTTCAAAATAATATCCTTCAATAAAATATGACCTACCATCTTATCACGAAGGAAAAAAAGGCATTTAGAGAAACAAATACATACCTTTAAGCAAACTGGACAATAGTTTCCTTTAACAAATAATCTTCCACAAGAATCACAGCAAGTATACCCTAAAAACCACCTGCATATTAATAACATATCATGTCAAATCATGAATAATGGCATTCGGACATATGCAGACTTTATGTCACTTAGGCTTGGAGTAGTTGAACTGGAGATATCTATAACACTGTGACTCCAAAACTCAACACAGCACAAAATATTGATTTTATATGAAAAGGCTACATGTCAGTTAACATCTAGTACCTTGTGCTAAGACCATTTCCAGGGACGGTAGACCCACAGCTGTGACACCTTGTATGTTTTGGACACAAGTATGGTCCATGACTAACATTCTGCGAAGTAAATTACCAAGTTGATATCATAAACAGGCCTATAATGGGTGAATACTAACAATAATCCATACCTTGTGTGGAGGCTGCTGACAATAGCAATGGTAAGCAGCATCACACCTTCTACAAAACATTAACTTGTTGGGATCACCGGTTCTTCGGCAAACCTGATTTTTAAAAAATTAATAATAATAATAATAACAGCTACTCACAGTTAAGGCCATTGACACTGGATTACAGAAAATTAGATATATGACTAAGCCAGGCAAATTGAGAGAAATTACAGACACAACCATGTTTAGCATGCAGCATAGGCAGGTAGGATAAGCAATGGGCAAACAGTGCTATAAAAGTCCCTACCAAATAGAATGTTTAACAGAGTACTAAATGAAATATTTCTTGTCATCAGGTTGTATTTTTATTTTTCCAAACACATGGCTTTTTTTGCAAAGTGGGAAATAAGGAAGCCAAAATCAGGGTGAGGGCAGGATCAAACCCAAGTCACTAGTATCCAACACCCAATGACTTTACCAACTCAACCAGTTGGCATCCTCAAATGCACAGCATTCATTATGCAAAAACACTGCAACCCACAGCAAGCATTTTAAGAGTATAGCACTGTACAACATACCGAAACTGCAACAGTCAATAAAGGGAATAGACATAAAAATCTATTGCATTTATAGCTAAGCTCGGATGAACTTCTGGCTTAACAAGACTAACATGTGGTTTCAGGTGCTAGTACTTAATGCAACGCTAATTATTTGACCATTTCAACACTAGTGGACAACCCTCTTAAGGATAAGAGGATCTTTTTAAAGATGGTTTCTCATAGCTCAAAAGATGCATATTCCAAAATTTTCACCATTTTTTCAAATTTAATTATGCCTAATAAACATTCCTCAAGGACCTTCACTAAGTTTTACAACCATCACTATTTTCCCTTTTGACCTTGGACACAACCCTAGACCTGCAGCAAAAACACAAAAATATTACAAAGAATCGCAGGAGCCCTTTGTAATATGAAATGAAGGCCTATTAGATATGCACACATGCAAAAAGAAGAAACACAAACAACACATATCCCATAGAGATTTTTAATTCATGAACATAAATACCAAGAACCAATTCTGCACAGCACAGGTTGCAGACAGCAGGTACTATGACCAGCTGGACCATACGAAGACTTCAACAAGCAAATATTTAATTTTCAATAAATTTTTCATTAGGGACTATTGATGATGAAAACCAGAAGAAAACAAAAAAAACTGAAAAGAAAAGCAAGAATCAAAGACTGGAATTTTAGAAATAAAATCAATCAATTATTTGTGTCTACTTTTTCCATATAGGTAGAGCACCTAGATAAAGTTACAAAAAGCAACCTAATAGAACTCTACTTGCTATTTATAATCTAATAGAAATCTAATTACTGAATCCTAATAAAAATCTTAATAAAATAAAATAAGAAAATCCTAAATAAACCCACAAAATAAAATTAGGGTTAGGATTTCTCAATGACAATTCTTTCTGAAATACGTGTGTAAATCCTGATTTCCATCATTTCCTCCTGACTGGAAAGAACTCGACTCTGGTAAGAAATTAAAGTAATCTTCTAGAACATCTGAATCAATACGTCGTAGCTCTTCTTCGAGAATCCAAGTAGCATCTAAGTCCGGACGGCCTTGCCATTTGATCAAAAATCATCGAAATCCTCCATCAATAGATGAAACAATCTCATCCATGATAATGCGTTCAATTTGATCTGATGAAGACGATGAAAGTGATGGAAGAATCGGAACTAGCACTGGAGGAGATGGAGTGTGATCTCTGCTATTACCAACATGTATGGTAGGAGGCTCGAATGTGTCTCGATAAGTAGCAAATCTTCAACATTAAAAATTAGACTAAATTTTAAATCAAAAGATAATTCTATATAATAAGCATTAGGCCGAAGTTTACAAAAAATACGAAATGGACTAGTGGCTCGGGCATGTAACTTTTTGAATGAATATAGGGGATAACATTCGAGACGAATACGAACCATCACATAGTCACCCTCGTTAAACTCTATTTTTCTATGGTGAGCATTAGTATCAAGTTTATATTTCTCAGTAAGCATAGCAATATTTTGCCTAATATCAGTGTGAATATCATGAATGTGTTTAGCAAAAGAAATGGCAGACTTAGAAGTGTGGTTATTCATGGATAAGGAACAAAATCTATGGGTTGACAAGGATTAAAGCCATAAATAATTTCAAAAGGACTTTGGATAGTAGACCTATTTACTGAGTTATTATAGTATGGAAGATTAGATATCTGAGAACCTGAAACTAAATCAATGGTGTGTTGAATATCTCATAAGAAAGGAAGGCCATCTGGTATATCTTCTGGGGTCACATTCTTAAATTTTTCTAATAGCAGTTCAATCTCAGAACATGAGTTATCTTGGATGTTTGAGGTTAATCGAATTTCACCTTTAACAATGACTGCTAACATAATTCCAGACTCTAACCTCTCTTCAAATTTCTTATGAGTTAAAATTTGACAATTTTTCTAATTGAAAGGTTGAGAAGAACTCTTATCTTTTCTAAAAGTTCGTGACATGTTAGATTTAGCAGGATTTAACCTAATTTTCTTATCTTTATGCGTAAAAATATAGATATTTTCTCTACCAAAATTATAAGCGTCTACATCATAAATCCAATGCCGACCTAACAAGACACTAGCTACCTCCATAGGTAACATGCCGTACATAATCTCAACAGAATAAGCTTCCAACTTAATCGGTACTAAACAACATTCATTAATAGCGAGAGATGTTTTGTCTATACAAGCAACTTTATTAGGATGAGGATGGGGTTGAGGTTTCGGCTTTAGTCGATTAACATCAGATTTAGATATAACATTCATAAAGCTACCACCATCAAAGACAAATTTACAGACCTTATCTCTACATTAGGCATATGTATGAAAATACTAGTACGTTTCCAAACCTCAGAGTCTGTAAGAGTGGTGACCATACATCTCATGACATTAACATGACCTCCTGACTCATATTCTTCCTCATACTCTTCCTTAGAATTAGCTAGTTCTAGGGGATTAAAGTCTGCTAGTGCATTTTCAGCTGGTATTTTCTCATATTCTATTTCTATGGTTAGAGTACAGCATGGACATCGAGCAACTATATAATCCTTTTCATGGCAATAATGATACTCTATGTTTGAAGAACTGGCTGTTTAAGATATCCTTGAAACGGATTCTCGGATGCTAGTATCTGTAGGATTGCGTCCTGGACGGGAAGGTAGTGCTTGTGACACTCTTTGAACGACTAACAAGGATAGACCTAGACTATCTAGATTCATTAGAAAAAGGAGCTCCTCTCCTTTGAAATGGTATTCTATAAAATTTCTTAATTTCTAGGGCTTTCTGATTGGCCTCTCCTACATAATCTAATGAATATAAGGAGACTTCTCTCTTCAGATTATTTCGTAAACCGCTAATAAATTTAGAAATCAATTTTCATGACTCCTCAAATATGTCACACCTCAACTATAGATCCTCAAAGCGAGTCATGTAGTCAGTGACACTAATGTTTCCTTGTCTAAGAATATACCATTAGTCTAATAACTGACTTTATAGTAAATAAAAATATATTTCTCGTGTAACTTAAATTTTATTTCCTTCCAAAGTGCTATAGGTGGATGACCCATCCGTTCTAAGTCTCTTTCAACTGTTACCATTTGGTAGAACCTACCAGCATCATTTTTGCAAAACGGATGCGAGAGGCATACGACATATGATACCACTCGAAATAGACCTCTAAGTCCAATAACCAGTCATGAAATACCTCTGGATCTAATCTTCCATCATAAGAGGCGACTTCAACCTTTATCCCTTTAAGTGGTTCTACTAAATCTTCATATCTATTTTGATATGTTCTAAATTGTTGTCCTTAGGGTCTAAAGTGTCCAGGACCTCTTATATTCCTAGTAGGCTGCCAAGAATACCAAGATGTGGAATTCGGCGGCTCTACTTCTCCTTCATAGCTTTCACGATCATACTCATCTCCCTTATAATAATGAAAACCCTCAAAATTATTTGTGGAATGCTGGGGAATTGGAGGGACTATTGTGTAGATTGGGGATATCTGAAAAGATTGACTAGAATGCGTAACATGACTTTAGCCTCCAGTAGGTTCAAGATTTCATGAAGGTGATCAATGAATAGGTTGACTACTAGAAAAATCATCTTATATAGGTTGTTTGCCTATTCTTGAATCTCTTAAGGATAACTGGTGTTCTACTTGTTGACCTATGAGATTGGCCATGTCTATGCGATTACTTGGCTAGTACGAAGCTCACCAATCTTATTATGAAGTTGATCCAATAACTTGCAAATTTAGTTTAAGTTTTTTGGAAGGCTGTTTGGATATTTTTGACAGATTCAAGTTCTTTTTCCATAGCAGTATGTACGTCTTTCAGGTTGCCAATAGTCATGATAGCAAAAAAAATTTTAATATTAAACTAAATACTATATGTACTAAAAATTCTAGCTATGATGCTCACAATAAAATTATACGGTCAAACGTAATGTTTGTATCTGATGCATCCAATGGCAAAATATGTGGATGTCTAGTGCATGCAGCAGCAAATGTGGAAAAAATATGATTAAAGATAAAAATAAAGGCCTAAGCAATAATATAAATTATCCAAAGATTTAAAAAATTTTAAAATTTAATGAAGGAATTGTACCTTTCACCATATGAAATTACATACCACCTTGTAGCGCTTGCAGGTTGAAGACAAGAGAGACCCTCACTTTTTTCTGGACCAAGCCTATAGACCTGGTTTGTGGACTGACGGTCTATAGACCTTTTTTTTCTCGGGTCAACAGACCTGGTCTATAAACCAAGCAGTCTATAAATCGCTGCTCACACGCAATCTATGGACCGCATGGTTTCTTTGAAGATGATGCCTATTGTTTTTTCAATTGCTTCTAACGGCTCCAGCGACCAGCGGGCAGGGAAGAACGGCGGTGGACTCCGACTGATCGACGGCACAATGGAAGATAGCGACAACGATGGCGAGCGACCAGTGAATCTGTCGATTGGGGTAAACCGAAAGAGAAAGAGGGGGGAGGAAAGGCGACCAATCGAGGCGGCGGGAAGTGGCGAGGTCGACGACGTTGGGGACTCGATCAGTTGACGGGAAGAGGCTTCTTCTTCGACCGCTCCAAGCCTCCCACCCGATCGGGACTCGTGGGGGAGATCGAAAAAGAGGGCAAATGCTGAGCTGCAACACAAAGGAAAGGAAGAGAGATGGAGGAATGCTCGCGGTTGATCGGCGACAAAGACAGATGTCAACAAGCCTGAAGGGAAATCGGAGGCGTCACCAACGACAACAGAGAGGAGCAAGCTATGGATCTGCAGAGAAAAAGGAGACGGGGAGGTGTTCAGCGTAGAACAGACGAAAAGAAAGAGAGACGAAAAAGGGGAGGGAGGCTGTAATGCAGAAAGGAAGAGAGAGCACCATGGAATCGGGAAGAAGGCAGGGACCGAAGACCGTAAGGCTCTCATACCAAATTGATGTAAAACCAGAAGAAAACAAAAAAACTGAAAAAAAAAAAAAGCAAGAATCAAAGCTTGGAATTTCAAGAATAAAATCAATCAATTATTCGAGTCTACTTTCTCCACACAGGTGGAGCTCTTAAATAGATATATAAAAAGCAACCTAATAGAACTCTACTTGCTTGTAACCTAATAGAACTCCACTTACTGAATCTTGATAAAAGTCTCAATAAATAAAATAAGAAAATCCTAAATAAATCCACTAAATAAAATTAGGATTAGGATTTCTCAATGACACTTCTTTCGGAAATACGTACGTAAATCCTGATTCCCATCAATTGAATTATAGCCAAGTTTCTATATTTATAGTAGAATAATTCTAGCAAGTTTTCTTGTTAACTTTTATTTCAAGTATGATTCTATGTAAGGTTTAGTGCTTGAATTAAGGTTTTGTATGTGTCTAGTACATTGTATGGGGCAGCTTTTTGGCATATTAATAAAATTTCTTTGAGAAAATTTCCTTCACCAAAAGAACATTTCTTCAATCCAATTTGCTTCTATTTGTGCGTCAATATTTCAAGTGTAATCTCATCAATCAATTCACCTCTTCTCCTTTCCTACTGCATCGCAATGGGATGGTGGGATGCCCCACCATCCTGAGTGTCGTACAAGACAAGTTAAACAATGGACAAGCTAGGATATCCACAATCTTAAGTATCGATATGTCAAGCACCTATTCCAAGAAAAAATTGGGATGGCTTCGTCCACCTTGCTTGAAGTTCAATTGCTTCCTATCATGCCTCTCAATGAATATCTCTAGAAGAACATTAGAAAATATATCTAGCATCATAAATCTAGAACTTTAAACCAAATCCACTTGAAAATTACCTCCAGCAAGAATCTCTTAACTCAAATAAAGAATCTAACGAAAACAAAAAGTCACCTTTTTGGAATTCAATATTGATGGTCTGAAATTTGGTGACTAACAAAATTTTCTTTTTTCTATTGGTGCGGTTACCAAATTTGAGCATCTAAAGCTCCAGGATCATATCAAATTAGTTTCTCAAGCTTTCGAATTTACTAAACCAAACATGTATAAACGATTAAAGGTTGAAAGTGCCATATAACAAGAATGCTAAAGGTATTTAAAGATAGAAACTGGATAAAGATGGGAGAAGGGCTCAAAAGAGAAAGGTACAGGACACAAGTGGAGGGTGAAAAGAAAATTTAAAAAATTAGGAAATGAAGATGGGGTTGGTTAAAACAAATGCATGTGGATAGAGAGGGAGAGAGAGAGAGAGAGAGAGAGAGAGAGAGGAATACAACGAAAGAGGAATACAAACCAAACTCATATGACCATTCCTAATCTTCCATAATAGCCTCCAACAAATATTATATAGTAAAATCTTTAAAACAAAAACTCATCGCTCATGAATTACAGCTTTATTGACTCTTTAATGACCAAAATTTTACCAATTAGTAAAAAGTAAACATTTAAACAAATGAGCATCTGCAATTATGTTATACCAAAAAGTTGTTTGTGGTAGAAACTAAAAAGGTATCACAATGTCTTATTTTTGATAACTAACCCCCTAGAAGACTCTTTTTCCCACTTTTGTGAGGTCAAGCAACCAAACCGCATTTGCAACCCAATTTGCAATGATCATTTTCAAAACTCAGAAAAGGTGGCTTGATTTCCTGCAATTGTATACTACAATTGAGACTTTGCAGATTAACACTTCAGACACCACCGGCCATCAAACCTACAAAAGTTTATTACTTCTATAACAACTCAAGATCTCACTCAAAAAGACTAGTCGGAAAGTATTACTTGGATTCCTTGGCACTAATAAATAGGGGTAGCAATCATGTCAGGTCGGGTTATAAACAAGTCTGATCTATACGGATCGGATTTTTATTAAAAAAAAAAGATAAAAGATAAAAATGAACCTGACCTATTTATTAAATAAGTCAAGATTTGCAATCTGAACCTATGCTGTTTAATAAACAAGTTATCCGATCCGACCTACTGAATTTGTTTAATAAACAAGTCAGGTCAAATCAAGTCAACCTATTAGTTTAACCAGTTGGTTTATCTTAATGAACAGGCCACATCAACCTGTTGGTTTAACATGTTTAGCATCTGCAAACAACCAACAATATATTTAAACAGCAAACAATAAGCAGAAAATAGCAAATTGCAGAAAAATAATTCTAGAGAAATTTAATGGTCTAGTCAAGAAAAAGAAAAAATTCAAAGAATCTTTTTAAAATATACATATTTTTTCAAAGGGAATTTGCCCAACCCTCGGCCACCACCATCGGTGATTAGACCTTTAGGCTTACCCTATGTTTGGTTGGGGTCATGAGAGAGAGGATGGATGAGGTTGGAAGGATGGATGGCTTCCATCCACTGTTTGGTTCAAAAAATTATAGGAAGGATGGATAAGTAGGATTCTCCATCCATCCTGATCCACCAATTTGCATCCTCCCAATTTGGAAGGATGCAAGGAAAGATGGATGGAGCATTGATAGATGGCTTTTTGCATTGACAAAATTATCCCTTTATTAATATTTTGACAAAACTAAAATATTTCTTTACTTTTTCATTCATATTATTTTTATATATACTATTAATCATATACTATTAAATTTTATTACTAATTATTTTAATTTTAGTTCATAATTTCGATAATTATAATTAAATAACTAAAATTATCTTCAATTTCTCTATTTTTATTTACTATTTTTAATTAATTATTTGTATAGTATTAATTAGTTATTAAATTAAATAGTTATTTATATTATTAATGAAATTAATTATTAAATTAAATTATAAATTAGTTAGTTATTTATATAATTAATTCATTAATAATTTAATTATAAAATTATTTATTAAATTAAACTAAACTAAAATTAAATATTTATATAATTTTTTTATATAATTATAGATTAAAATGATTATAAGTTTATATACTGTTTACTTATTTAGTATAAATTAATATAATAAATTAATAATAGTAATTTTTTTCAAAGGATAGTTTAGTAAAAATGTTATATAAATATAATCCATCCTCTCTTTCATTCCTCGTATACCAAACAGAGGAAGGAATCACTTTTATCCATCCTTCCATCTTTTACCAAACATATGAAAGGATGGATGGATCTTCCATCCATCTTCTCCCTTATTCATCCTTCTTCTTCCGTCCATCCTTTAATCTATCCTTCATACCAAATAGAGCATTAGAGCTTCAGGGGGATGGGCTGTTGGTGGTGGCACCAGAGGATTTTATGGTGGGGCTGGAGGAGGACAAGGGGGGAGAGGAGTGAGGGAGATATAGAAAAAGAGAGGCATACCGATTGAGAGGGTGTCTCCGAGGTCAATGGCATCGAGGTTGAGGGCAATGGAGAGGTCAAGATCAATGACAGAGAGGGTGAGGCGGAGATCAACAACAATGGAGAGGGTGAAGCTGAGATCAACAATGACAAAGAGGATGAAGCTAAGATCGACGATGAAGAGCCGAAGCTGAGATCGAAGACGATGGAGAGGGTGACGTTGAAGGAAAAATCCAAATTTTCCGGGTCAAGTTCGTTCAGATCTGATTGGATCAAGAGAGATATTTCAAAATTTTCTCTTTTCAATCCAAATTAGATCTGAGACATTTCAGATCTGATTTTATAGATCTAATAAAATAAAATAAAAGTAAATTAAATCTGATTTAATTTTGTACCTTTTATTGGATAATCAGATTATCCTATGATGATCCTGCTGATTGCCTGAGGTTCTGGATCTAGCCACGCAAGTGCCTAGCCTTTACCGGTATCCACTCGGACTAAATCTGGAGATCTTCTCCTTCTTTATCACCTCTCCAAATATCACATCTGGATCTAATTTAGAGGATCTTCAAAACTCCTTTTGAAGATCTGGAATCGTCTCTTGCAGCAGTGCTGCCTTCTTCTTTTCTCGTCACCTTTCTCTTGCCTGGATCGCACCAAACTGGAGCCCAAATCCCCTTGGGCGTGGAGAGGAGAGAGGGGACCTGAAGATGGCGTGGAGGGAGAGGGGCAGCCTTGTGGCATGGGCTATTGGAGATCTCTTCTAAAGCTAGGCGCAGACAGGGTTTATATAGACCCTGTTGCGCCATGCAATGCCACATCATCCCGACCAATCACGTCGTTTCAGGAAATCAGATCTAAATCTGATTGGTAGGATGACATCACCTGATCCAATCAGATGAGAGCCCCTCTTAATCATCCTTAGATGGCGCCTAAGATTAGTCAAAGTCTATTCCTTGGCGCCACCTAAGTAGATACCCCGAAGTAACTGGAGTCCCATCTGTATGGGACTCCAGTCGCCTCTATCCATGGGCGCACGCCTAGGGTCCACCTGCTTTTTAGCAGGTTGACTGGTCCAAAAGCCCCTGGTCCACCTGCTTTTTAGCAGGTTGACTGGTCCAAAATAAATCTCCTATGGGTGCATGACATATGGGCAGATGTCTAAGTGTGAAAGGTCAACGTTTGACTAAAGTCAAAAGACAAGAATTAGCAGGTAACGGAAAATTGCCGGTGTTGTCTCAAATTTATCTCATAAATTAAGACAACCTTTTTCTGACCTGAACAAGCTCCAGTCAGACCAAGTAAAGGTACATGTGTGAGCACAAACTCATTTGGCTCAGTCAAGACAACTTTTAATAATTGTAGAAGGAGAACCTTAGGCTCAATCGTGTGCTAACACGATTTTCTTGAACCTAATTGAATCTAATTCAAATCAATTAAACTGGGTTAGTTCAATTGATGAAATCCAAATCCAAACTCTTGTTTGTGTGATCCAGTTGGGTTCAGTTCTGTATGGTAATGGGATATGTCGCGATCTCTATCATCAACATCATCGAAACACCTTTTGATAGATCAAAACTTTTCTGATTCAGACAACAAGAATGATCGATCATCCAAATCATTCTAATTGCTCCCAAAATCCACCAGTGACACCTAGCAGTATATGGTGGCAACCCATCAAAATTGAAAATGAGCCTCTTGGTGCAACTACCTGTGTGATTAAGTTCTTCTATCTTGAGCCCCGATCAGATTAGGGTTAAGGTGAACTCGTCAAACCCTAATTTCTGTCATATAATTTAATCATTTGATTGAAGTTCGATGTGAAAACCTTAATAGAAACTCTTTCTATTATTTCACTCTACCATGGCCATGGGCTTATGGACTTGATTCTCATGATCATCATAGGGCTGCTCCTCATCTACCGAGGTAGATAGATTCCGTCTTGATGCAATCCAATTCCTACAATGAACATGCTATAGCCAACATACACCTCAGAATTCCGAATGGCTACGAGACCGAGTCATGGTGTAGTCAAACTATAACACCCTCAAGGTGAACTGCTGATGTACCTCGGATCAAAGAACCAGACATACCACTGCAGCTTCGAGCTAGTCATCGACGAGAAGGTAGACTTCCTTATGACTGCTCGAGGTGGTCATGCTCAGTGCCCTCATTCTCTAACGAGTACCTATACTCTTGCTCCGGTGTCTTTACACCTTATGGTGTCTCTACACTCAAAACTCATCTTTTATAAAGAAGCGATTGTACACCAACCTTCCCGATCAGTCACCATCCTCATGATGATCCTACGGTCAGGAGCATTTTATGAGTTAATAATGAAAATTCTTGTCTTAAATTTTCAACTCTTGAAAATAAGAATTATCATTACCATTAACTCAAGGGATGCATCACAGACACTAAATACACATTTGTGATAGAAAATAACCCAATTTATTATTTATAGTCAAAATTATAATTTTGCCCCTAGAAGTGTATTACAAGTATCAGCCAATTCTGGCTTCTAAGGCACACATATCTAACAAACTCCCACTTGACCTAAAGCCAATTGGCTACAAATCTAAGTCTCATCTTCTCAAGATGGGCATCGATCTTCTGCTAGCCCAACGGCTTTGTGAGTGGGTCCGCCGCATTGTCTACGGAGTCGACTCTCTTGACCTCGACGTAACCCATCTCGAGATAATCGCGGATAAGGTGGTATCGCCGTTCGATGTACTTGGATTTCTAGTAAGACCTCAGCTCCTTAACAACAGCTATGGCGCCATTGTTGTCACAGTATAAAGAAATGGCATCTGATGGCATCACTTCGATCTCTGCGGCAAACTTCTTGTACCAGAATGCCTCCTTTGCAGCTTCTGACGCAGCGATGTATTCTGCTTCCATGGTGGAATCTGCTATCACTATCTGCTTGGAACTCTTCCAATTGACAGCTCCACCATTACACACAAACAGATTCCCAGATGTCGACTTTCGATCATCTACATCGGACACAAAATCCAAGTCTGTATATCCCTGGACTTGGAATTCTCCATTACCAAAAACCAACAACATATCCTTAATTTTTCTCAAGTACTTAAGAATACATTTCACAAAAGTCCAATATTCTTCACCTGGATTTGACTGATATCTGCTCGTGAAACTCACAGCATGGGCTATATCAGGTCGTGTAACATGGCATACATGAAGCTCTCTATTGCTGAAGCATAAGGGATTTTGCTCATGCATCCTATTTCCTCAGGTGTGCTAGGGCACATCTTCTTGGAAAGATGAATGTCATGTCTGAAGGATACCAAACCCCTCTTAGAGTTTTCCATGCCAAACCTCTTTAGCACTTCTTCTATGTACATCTTTTGTGAAAGTCCTAGCATTCTATTCGGTATATCTCTATAGACCTTAATTCCTAAAATAAAGGATGCTTCTCCTAGGTCTTTCATTGAGAATTCTTTGAATAATTATATTTTAACTATGGTCAACATGAGAATATCATTCCCAATAAGGAGGATATCATCCACGTACAATACAACAGCGCTCTGACTGACCTTTTTGAAAACACATGATTCCTCCTCATTCTTAATGAAACCAAACAATTTGATCACATCATTGAAACGAGTGTTCCAGCTCCGAGATGCTTGCTTAAGTCCATATATGGACCTTTGCAGCTTGCATACCTTGTGATCAATATCACTGAATGTGAAACCTAGCAGCTATTCCATATAGATATCTTCCTCAAGATATCCATTTTAGAATGTCGTTTTCACGTCTATTTGCTATATTTCATAATCGAAATAGGCTGCAACAGCAAGCAATGTGCGAATGAATTTTAGTATAGCTACTGGCGAAAAAATATCCTGATAGTCAATACCTTCGCGTTGACTATATCCTTTTGCCACTAATCTAGCTTTGAATGTCTCCACATTCCCATCTGCACCAATTTTTCTCTTGTAAATCCATTTACACCCAATAGGTACTGTTAGGGATAAACCCCGCTCCCGCCGAAGTCCAGTCTGACGATCAGCCTAATGCAACTGGCAATCACGAAAGAGCTTCAATTGGGAATTCTCCCTTCAGCGACCGAACCCCAGCCGAACTCCTTCAACCGACCGAATTGTACAACGACCGCACCCCAACCGAACTCCTTCCAGAATTCTCCTTCAGTCGAATTTCTACAGGAGCCGAACTCCTTCCGGACTCCTTCAGTCGGACTTCTACGGGAGCCGAACTCCTCCCGGATCTCTCCTTCAATCGTATTTCTAAGGAGCCGAACTCCTTTCGAACTTCTCCTTCAATCGGATTCCTCCAAAAGCCGAACTCCTTCCAGAATTCTCCTTTAGTCGGATTTCTACAAGAGCCGAACTCCTTTCCGAACTTCTCCTTCAGTCGGATTCCTCCAGAAGCCTAACTCCTTCCAGAATTCTCCTTCAATTGAATTCCTTCAGGAGCCGAACTCTTCCACTCCTCCAAGAGCCGAACTCCTTCCAAAATTCTCCTTCAGTCGGATTCCTCCAGGAGCTGAACTCCTTCCGAATTGCTCCTACAGTCGAACTCCTCCAGGAGCCGAACTTCTTTCGGATATCTCCTCCAGTCGGACTCCTCCAGGAGCCGAACTTCCGAATTTCTCCTTCAGTCGGATTCCTTCGGGAGCCGACCTTCCAGATTATGCATGCAGTCGGACTCCTCCAGCTCAATCAGACTCCAAACGCATGCTTCCACCAGACGACATGGCTGTCATTATCGGTCTGGCAACATCTCTCTCTCCGTAACAAATCCGATGCGGCCCACGACCAAACTGTATGGCTACCACTATCAGTCTAACGACACCTCCCTCTCCGTAACAAACCCCATGCGGTCCACAACTAGACGGTATGGCTGCCACTATCAGTCTGATGACATCTCTCTCTCCGTAGCAAACCCCACGCGGCCTACTACCGGACGATATGGCTGTCACCATCAATCTACTACAGGCTCCGTCTATAAAAAGGGACCCTCCAGATACATTTTCGCTAAGTTCTCTTCTCCTTCCAAAAACACTGCCGAACTCTTTCCTGAGCACTCAAATTCTGTTGGTCAGAAGAGCTGACTTGATCGTCGAAGGGTCCTACCGGAGCTAAGTTCTCTTCTCCTTCCAAAAACACTGCCGAACTCTTTCCTGAGCACTCAAATTCTGTTGGTCAGAAGAGCTGACTTGATCGTCGAAGGGTCCTACCGGAGCCACCACCACCGACTCCGAACGGGACTTTGTTTTGCAGGTCACCGGCAGCGATCTCATCTTCCTCGACTCCAGCTCGATCCGGCGTCAACCAGATTCTGCACCAACAGAATTGGCGCTAGAAGGAGGGGCTCTGCTTCCAAGGTTCCCTTGTTCTTAAAAGAGTGCTTACCAGCAATCTCTCTTCTTCCTTTCTAGAGTTCTTCTCCGAGAAAAAATGCCTCCCAGGAAAGCTTCGACCCGACAATCGACGACCTCTACGGCCAGATCCCATCCAGACCTATCCGCTCCCGCTTCGGCCCCGGTAACTCAAGCTCTGCCTGTGGCAGTGGTGGACGCAGAGCAGCTCAACCTGCTGGTCCAGCAGGTTCACGGTCTCACGAAGGCGATGCAAGCCATACATCGACAGGCCCCAGCATCGGTTCGACCGAAGCGAGCTTCCCCGGAGCCCCGTGGTCTAGTCTGGGAATGGCCAACTTAGGCTACCCGACCTCTGATCTCTAAAAAGGGGAAGCAGAGAATGGAGGACCCTTGCTCGAACCGTGACTCGTCCTAAGGAGAAGCTTCGCACCCGCTCCGCCAGAAAATCCTAAAATTCAATGATCGTGAAGACCTCCTAGATCAAAGGCTCCTAGAAATGAGCCGATGAATCAAAGAGCTCCGTCATACTCCCACCTCACACGGTAATGATATTTGCATTGACCCTCCTTTTTCTCAGAGGATTATATAGGAATCGATCCCACCGAACTTCAAACTCCCGCAGCTTGAGAGTTACGACGGGACCACTGATCCGATCGACCACCTGGAGGCCTTCCGGACAATGATGTTGCTCCACGGTGCGCCAGATGCTATTTTGCGTCGGGCTTTCCCGTCTACCCTCAAGGGATCCGTCAGAAACTGGTACTCGCCACTTAAGCCGAGTACCATCTTATCGTTTGATCAGATGAGCCATCAGTTTGCGGCTCACTTCGTCAGCAACCGACGTTCGTGCCAAGATTCGGATTCTTTGATGACCGTCAAGCAGGAGGGGGAATCCATCCGGGCTTATGTCATCCGATTTAATGCTGCTGCATTGAAGATCCGGAACTTGGACCAATCAGTCGCCATGGCCGCACTCAAGGACAGCCTTCAAAAGAATGATTTGCTGCTCTCCCTGGAAAAGAAGTACCCTAGGGATTTTGCCGATATGCTAATTCGGGCTGAAGGTTATGCCCGAGCTGAAGAGGCTTTCAAGGCCAAGGACGATGAAGCCTTTGGTGAGCAACAAATCGACAAGCCGAGCAAGCCCGCCGAAGAAGGAAAGCCGAGTGAAGCTCGACCACGCTTCCGAACTCCCTCTGAGCGCAAGCGAGCCCGAACTCCTCCCCGGGCTCGAAGGCAGGGAAGCCCCGACGAAAGGGCGCGGCAAGGTTCTCCCCAACGAAGATTTCATAACTACGCCCCTCTAAATGCTCCGAAAACCCAAGTGCTGATGGAAATCAGGAAGCAACTGCCGAGATCGGAAAGGATGTGTTCTCGCCCCAGCAAGCGCAAGCCTAACAAGTTCTACCTTTATCATCATAACCACGGTCACGACACTGAGGAGCGTATCCAACTCCAAGATGAGATCGAGGAGCTCATCAAGCGAGGCAGACTTGGTCGATTCTTGTGGCGACGGCCTGAAGGATGGGAAGATCGGCCGAGGGCATTACCGCGCCTGAACCACTGAGGGGGGAGGATCAACAAGGAGATCGGCCACCTCTCGGCATCATCAACACTATCTCGAGGGGACTTCAGCGATGAGAGGCCAGCGGATCCAAGGGATCGATGAAGAGATGGAGGACTGAAAAACTCATAACCTTTTACTGAGGCAGATACCCTGGGGGTCCAGTTCCCACACAATGACGCGGTTGTAATCTCTTTAAACATTGCCGACTATGATGTACGCCGTATTTTGGTAGATAGTAGAAGCTCGGCCGACGTATTGTTTTATGATGCTTTTTCGAAAATATCCTTACTCAATAACCACTTGGGGCCTATGAACTCCCCATTGATAGGCTTCACTGGCGATGTCGTACCAGTTGAGGGCATAATAACTTTGGCTATGACTGTAGGACAACGCCCGAAACTGGCTAAGGCACAGGTCGATTTTTTAGTCGTAAGAACTCCATCCGCCGATAATGCAATTCTCGGCCGACCTAGTCTAAATGCAATTCGGACAGTAGTATCAACTTATTATTTGAAGATGAAGTTTCCGACAAGTCACGGGATCGGAGAAAGATCAAGCTCTGGCAAGGCACTGCTACTCAACCGCCCTACATAAGTAAGAACAATCCAACCCTTATCCTGTTGATGGGCTGGATGTCAGCGACAACCTCACCGAGGAGCAGGGCAAGCCTATAGAGGACCTCATCTCTGTGCCCTTAAACGACAGGAATGCGGAGCATGCGGTGCAGATCAACTCCAACTTAGGAGACAAGGTTCGGGAGCAACTCGTCACCTTCCTCGGGAAGAACGCAGACGTCTTCGCATGGATCCCAACGGATATGCCAAGAATTGACGCCGAGGTCATGGAACATCGACTGGCCGTTGATTTGAAGCATCGATCGGTAAAAGAGAAGATACGCAACCATGCCTCGGAGAGGTAGAAAGCAATCGCCAAAGTAGGCAAGCTCCTCAAAGCTGGATTCATCCCAAAAGTTAACTATCCGACCTGGGTCTCAAACGTGGTCCTCATCAAAAAGGCAAACAACAAGTGGAGGATGTGTATAGATTTCAAAAAGCTAAACAAGGCCTGCCCAAAAGACAGCTACCCTTTACTCAGGATTGATCAATTGGTGGACGCGACCTCGGACCACGAGCTCCTCACCTTCATAGACGCCTTTTTCGGTTATAACCAGATACGGATGACGTCGGAGGACGAGGAGAAAACTACTTTTGTTACTGACCGTGGTCTTTATTGTTATAGGGTTATGCCCTTTGGACTCAAAAACGTAGGGGCAACGTACCAGCGTCTGGTTAACAAGATCTTCAAGGAGCAGATCGGCCGCAACATGGAGGTATACGTGAATAACATGCTCATCAAAAGCCGAGCTTCTATAGACCACCTCGTCGACCTTGAAGAGACCTTCAGCGCACTCAAGAAGCATAAGATGAAACTGAACTCGACCAAATACGCCTTTGGTGTGACCTCTGGGAAGTTTCTGGGGTTTATGATGTCGAGACGCGGGATTGAAGCAAATTTCGAGAAAATCCGAGCCATTCAGGAGATGACTGCTCCAAAAACAATCAAAGAAGTTCAGCGCCTGACTGGAAAAGTGGCGTCCCTAAATCGCTTCGTCTCGAGATCGGTTGAGCAATACATGCCCTTCTTCCGAGTTCTCAGGCAACCAAAGAACTTCTGTTGGACGGCGGAGTGCCAACGGGCGTTTAAGTAGCTTAAAAACTACCTCGGCTCACCCCGACTGCTGGCAAAACCCGAATCCGGAGAAAAATTGTTCTTGTACCTAGCAGTCTCCCCGACGGCCCTGGCAGCAGTCCTGGTCAAGAAAGAAGCGAAGATGCAGCGACCGATCTACTACGTAAACCGAGTCCTGGGGGATGCAGAGACCAGATACTCTAGGCTAGAAAAATTGACTTACTCTCTTCTAATTGCTGTCAGAAGACTCCGACTTTACTTTCAGGGGCACACCATAACGGTCCTCATGGACCAACCAATAAAAGCAGTTCTTCATCGAACAGACGCTTCCGGAAGGATCGCAAAATGGGAAATCGAGCTCATGGAATTTGACATCAACTATCGACCCCAACCATCGATCAAAGCTCAGATATTGGCAGATTTTGTAGTAGAATGTACCATTCCAGCTGAAGCCGAGCTTGAACAAAACGAAACCGGCGCTCTGCTGTCGCAACCGAGCCTCCCCGAGGATGCCGACCTTCCCGAAGGCTTTTGGGCTATGTACGTGGATGGTTCGTCCAACTCCGCTGGAGCAGGTGCGGGGTTAGTCTTAGTCAGCCCCGATGAAGTCGTCGCCGAGTACGCGCTACGCTTCGAATTCCCCGCGACTAATAATGAGGCCGAGTATGAACCGCTAATCGCCGGATTAAGAATAGCAGGAGAATTAAAAGTAGATCGGCTCCAAATCTACAGTGATTCCCAATTGGTGATCGGCCAAGTTAGTGGCAATTGCGAAATGCAGGAGAGTATGATGAAATACCTAGAGAAAGTGAAGGATTTGACTACGGCCATTGGCAGTTTTGGCATTCGACAGAGTCCGAGGGCAGAAAATATAAGAGCCGACCTCCTCTCTAAATTGGCCACATCAGCCCCAGCTAAACTGTCCAAGGAAGTATTTTTTGAGACTGAAATGCCCAAGCTCAGAGGAATCATAGGTCGTTTTGCAGACGGAACTCGAGCCGAGCTAGATTGACCCGTTGGTTCCTTCCTCGTGATCCGAAAGAAGCTCGGAAACTCAGGAATCAAGCCTCCCGATACATTTTGTACGAGGGCAGGTTGTTTAAGAGGTCGTATTCGCTACCACTGTTGAAATGTCTCCGACCTTCAGAGGCCGACTTCGCGTTATGGGAAGTGCATGAGGAAATCTGCGGAAGTCACATAGGAGCCAAGTCCCTGTCATAAAAACTACTTCGACAAGGATACTATTGGCCGACCTTGTATCGTGATTCTATGGAGTATGTTAAGAAATGTGATCGCTGTCAGAAGAATGCAAACGTACAAAGACAGCCGGCCTCCGAGCTTATTCCGCTAAGTGCGCCTTAGCCATTTGCGCAATAGGGAATGGACATACTTGGCCCTTTTCCGACGGCGTCCGAACAGTGGAAGTTCCTCCTAATCGCGATTGACTACTTCACCAAATGGATCGAAGCTGAACCACTAGCAAAAATTACCGAGGCCAAGGTACAGAACTTCGTCTGATAGTCAATAGTCTGTCGGTTCGGTCTGCCCCGAACTCTCATTACGGATAACGGGCGATAGTTCGCTGAAATGAGATTCGCCGAGTTCTACGAAGACCTAAACATCTCCCACCACTTCACATCGGTAGCTCACCCACAGGCAAATAAGGAAGCTGAAGTGACCAACCGGACTCTGCTGCAAGGCATCAGACGAGGCTCGACAGGACAAAGAAGGCCTGGATGGACGAACTTTACCACGTCCTTTGGGCGTACCGAACTACTTAAAGATTGCCGACTGGGGAAACACCATTTGCCTTGGCCTTTGGAACGAAGGCAGTCATACCAATCAAGCTTAAACTCCCATCAGCACAGATCGTGGCCTTCAATGAGCAACATAATCCGCAGGACCTCAGAGCCAACCTCGATCTGCTGAAAGAAAAAAGAGAGGAAGCTCAGTTTCGGATGGCGGCCTACAAGCGAAGGGTGGCCCGATATTATAACTCCAGAGTCAGAAGTAAAACATTCAAAGTAGGAAACTTAGTTCTTCGGCGAGCCGCCATCTCCCAGCCTCAAAGCCAGGGGAAACTTGCCCCAAATTGGGAAGGCTCGTATGAAGTGGTAGAGATCGTCCGGCTCGAAACTTATCGCCTGAAGGAGCTCGGAGGAACAACACTCCCACGACCTTGGAACTCAAAAAACCTAAGGATGTACTACCAGTAATTTTTTCTCAATAAAACTCCTCGATTTCAACATTATTGTTTCTTGGTGCGAAAATTATGTGATGACAGGAAAGAAGTAATTAAAAGCAGTCATGTTAGAAACAGGAGGAGAACCTCGTCCTAACGTGAGCAAAGTCAAAGGCCTCATTCATTTTAGATAAGATGGGGGGAGAGGCCCTGACAACAGCCCTTATGTGCCCCCACAGTCCGTTAGGAACATGAGGAGAACCTCGTCCTAACGTGAGCAAAGTCGAAGGCCTCGTTCATTTTAGACGAGATAAGGGGAGAGGCCCTAACAACGACCCTTATGTGCCCCCACAGCTCATTAGAATAGGAGGAAGAACCTCATCCTAATGCGAGCAAAGTCGAAGGCCTCGTTCATTTTAGACGAGATGGGGGGAGAGGCCCCGACAACGGTCCTTATGTGTCCCCACAGCCCGTTAGAAACAGGAGAGAACCTCATCCTAATGTGAGCAAAGTTGAAGACCTCGTTCATTTTTAGACGAGATGGGGGGAGAGGCTCCGACAACGGCCCTTATGTGCCCCACAGCCGTTAGGAACAGAAGAAGACCTCGTCCTAACGTGAGCAAAGTCGAAAGCCTCGTTCATTTTAGACGAGATGGGGAGGAGAGGCCCCGACAACGGCCCTTATGTGCCCCCACAGCCCGTTAGGAATAGGAAAGAACCTCGTCCTAATGTGAGCAAAGTCGAAGGCCTCATTCATTTTAGACGAGATGAAAGGAGAGGCCCCGACAACGGCCCCATTGTGCCCTGACAACAACGGGAGATAAGATCTTCAACCTCGACTGCTGGAGATAAGATCTCCCCCGAGCTTCTACGTCAACAGGAGATAAGATCTCCTTCAACCTCGGCTGCTGGAGATAAGATCTCCTCCGAGCTCCACCTTCAACCTCGGCTGCTGGAGATAAGATCTCCCCCGAGCCTCAGAGTCTACGTCAATAAGAGATAAGATCTCCTTCAACCTCGGTGGCTGGAGATAAGATCTCCTCCGAGCTTCAGCTTCTACGTCAACAGGAGATAAGATCTCCTTTAACCTCAGCTGGAGATAAGATCTCCCACGAGCCTTAGAGTCTATGTCAACAGGAGATAAGATCTCCTCCGAGCTCCACCTTTAACCTCGATTGCTGGAGATAAGATCTCCCCCTGAGCCTCAGAGTCTACGTCAACAGGAGATAAGATCTCATTTAACCTCGACTGGAGATAAGATCTTTCCCAAGCTTCAATCTTCTACGTCAATAGGAGATAAGATCTCCTTCAACCTCGACTGGAGATAAGATCTCCTCCGAGCTTCTACGTCAACAGGAGATAAGATCTCCTTCAACCTCGACCGCTGGAGATAAGATCTCCCCCGAGCCTTAGAGTCTACGTCAATAGGAGATAAGATCTCCTTCAACCTCGACTGCTGGAGATAAGATCTCCCCCGAGCCCCCCGAGCCTCAAAGTCTACGTCAATAGGAGATAAGATCTCCTTCAACCTCGACTGAAGATAAGATCTCCCCCGAGCTTCAGAGTCTACGTCAACAGGAGATAAGATCTCCTTCAACCTCAACTGCCGGAGATAAGATCTCCTCCGAACTCCACCTTCAACCTCGACTGCTAGAGATAAGATCTCCCTCGAGCCTCAAAGTCTACGTCAACAGGAGATAAGATCTCCTTCAACCTCGACTGGAGATAAGATCTCCTCCGAGCTTCAAAGTCTACGTCAACAGGAGACAAGATCTCCCACGGACTTCAACCGTAACGTCGGCTGGAGACAAGATCTCCGACAAGCTTCAACCGCAACGTCAATAGGAGACGAGATCTCCTTGGACCTCGGTTGGAAAAAAGATCTCCTCCGAGCCTCAACCTCAACGTCAACCTCGACTGAAGATAAGGTCTCCCCCGAGCTTCAACCCCAACGGGTGCAAAGCCCGAAAAAGGACTTCGGCAGTCATTTTTTTGTACTCCCTTTCTTCGAGTTTCGAACTCGAGAGTGGGGGGACTATTGTTGAGGATAAATCCCACTCCTGCCGAAGTCCAGTTTGACGATCGGACTAACGCAACTGGCAATCACGAAAGAGCTTCGATCGAAAATTCTCTCTTCAGCGGCCGAACCCCAGCCGAACTCCTTCAAGCGGCCGAACCCTAGCCGAACTCCTTCAGTCAGCCGAACTTCTTCAGCCGGCCGAATTCTACAGCGACCGCACCCTAACCGAACTCCTTTCAGAATTCTCCTTCAGTCGGATTTCTATAGGAGCCGAACTCCTTCCGGACTCCTTCAGTCGGACTTCTATGGGAGCCGAACTCCTTCCGGATCTCTCCTTCAGTCGTTTTTCTGCAGGAGCCAAACTCCTTTCGAACTTCTCCTTTAGTCGGATTCCTTCAGAAGCCAAACTCCTTCCAAAATTCTCCTTCAGTCGGATTTCTACAGAAGCCGAAGCCAAACTCCTTCCGGACTTTTTCTTCAATCGAATTCCTCCAGGAGCCGAACTCCTTCCAAAATTCTCCTTTAGTCAGATTCCTTCAGGAGCCGAACTCCTTCCAGAATTCTCCTTCAGTCGAATTCATCCAAAAGACGAACTCCTTTTGGATTGCTCCTGCAGTTGGACTCCTCCAGGAGCCGAACTCCTTTCGGACTCCTTCCGGATATCTCTTCCAGTCGGACTCCTTCAGGAGCCCAACTCCTTCCAGATTACTCATGCAGTCGGACTCCTCCAGCTCAGTCGGACTCCAAACGCATGCTTCCACCAAACGGCATAGCTATCATTATCGGTCTGGCAACACCTCTCTCTCCGTAACAAACTCCATGTGGGTCACGACCAGATGGTATGACTGCCACTATCAGTCTGGCGACACCTCTCTCTTCGTAACAAACCCCATGCGGTCCACGACCAAACGGTATGGCTGCCACTATCGGTCTGGCGACACCTCTATCTCCGTAACAAATTCCATGCGGCCTAATACCGGACGATATGTCTATTACCATCAATCTACTACAGGCTCCGTCTATAAAAAGGGACCCTCCAGATACGTTTTCACTAAATTCTCCTCCTTCCAAAAACTCTGCCGAACTCTTTCCTAAGCACTCCATTTCTGTTGGCCAGAAGAGCTGACTTGATCGTTGAAGGGCCCTGCTGGAGCCACCACCACCGACTCCAGATGGGACTTTGTTTTGCAGCTCAACGGTGGCGACCTCATCTTCCTCGACTCCAGCTCGATCCGGCGTCAATCAGATTCTGCACCAACAGGTACTATACCTTCTGATGGATCTACCAAGGTCCAGACTTAGTTTGAGTGCATCGAGTCAATATCTGACTTCATTGCCTCTAACCATTTCTCGAAGTCGATATCCGATATCGTCTCATTATAGATTTTGGGATCATCACCATGAACCCCATTACCTACGAGGAACATTTCCTCTATTTCCTCTGAAATGGTACCTAAGTACCTCTCAGGAGGACGGAAAACTCTTTCCGATCTACGAGGTGGAGGACGTAGTGATTGTATTGGCTCAACCTGATTTGGTCCTTTAGCTCGTTGCTCTTGTGAGACTTTCTCATCGAACTTAATCTGCTTTCCAATGCCGCTATCTTGAATAAACTATTTTTCAAGAAAGATGGCATATCGACTCACAATCACATTGTGATCTTTTGGAATGGAGAAATAATATCTTAATGACTCTTTACGATATCCTATAAATCGAGCTCTAAAGGACCTAAAGTCTAACTTATCCGCTTGTTGTCTTTTGACATGAGCTGGACAACCCTAAATTCTGAGATGACTTAAACTTAGTTTCTTACCATGCCATATCTCATACGGTGTGGTAGGAACGGTTTTAGAAGGAACCCTATTCAGTAAGTATTTGCAGTTAACAAACAATGTCTCCAAAGAAAATCAGGAAGGTCCGTGAAGCTCATCATGGATCGGATCATATCTAATAGGGTTCGGTTCCTCCATTCTGAAATCCCATTGAGTTGAAGTGTTTCAGGTGGAGTCCATTGAGAGACTATGCCATTTTCCTTCAGATAGTCCAGGAATTTCCGACTAAGGTATTCACTTCCTCGATTTGATCGAAGAACCTTAATGGATTTTCCAATTTGCGTTTCTACTTCATGTCTGAATTCCTTGAACTTTTCAAAAGCTTCAGACTTGTGTCTCATAATATACACATACCCGTACCTAAACAAATCATCGGTAAAGATTATGAAGTAGATAAAGTTGCCTCTAACCGGCACATCAAATGAGCCGCACACATCAATATGTACTAGCGCAAGAAGATCCGTGGCCCTTTCCCCATGTCCTACAAAAAGGAGCTTAGTCATTTTGCCATGAAGACAAGATTCACAAATTGGATATGACTCGGAAGTAACGAACTCAATAGCCCTGTTTTCTCCAATTTGTTAACCCTATCTTCTGCTATATGACCTAGTCTTAGGTGCCATAGATACCTAATGTTTGGACTATCCCTAGGTCATTTCATGGCATTCACATTTTGCTCGATATTGAAAACAGATACATCAATATGTAACTGGTAAAGACCGTTAATAAGGAAACCACTTGCAATTTTATTTCTTTAATAAAGAATGTTACAATGATCCTTAAGAAAACTAATTACATAGCCTTCTAATGCAAGGCAAGAAACAGAAATCAAATTCCTGCTTGCAGCAGGCACATAATAACAGTCTTTTAATACTAAGTCTAAACCAGATGGTAGTCGAAGAAGATATGTTCACACGGCCACGACAGCAACCCTTACTCCATTCCAATGCGTAAGATCATCTCACCATCCTTCAGCCTCCTGCTATCCTCAAGACCCTGCATCGAAGTGCACAAGTGAGCACTAGAACTAGAGTTAAGCACCTAACTGGATGCAGAAGAAATCGTAAGGTTAGACTCGATAACGAGCATACCTCCAGAAGGACCTGCCTCCTTTAGGATGGCCAGGTAAGTAGGGCAGTTCCGCTTCCGATGGCTATCATTGTTGCAATGGAAACACTTTCCTTTGTCAACGGCTTTCTTTTTCGGCTCTACCTTTTTCTTCTTTCCTCCTTCCACCTTCTGCCTTTTCACAGACTTCTTCTTTTCAAAAGACTTTCTCTTGGAAGAAGTCTGTTCCATAGCAAATACTGAGCCTTTAGAACCTTTCATGGAAAGCTCAGCATAACCAGCATGTTCATAAGTTCGGCTAAGGAGTTTTGAAGTTTATGCATATGGTATTTCATGATGAACTGCCCAAATGCATCAGTCAAGGATTGCAGAATTATGTCATTCTGTAGATCCAAGTCCAACCTCACTCCGAGCTTCTCAAGCTCTTCCAAGTCCTTGATCATCATCAGACAATGATCTTGGACTGACTGCCCATCGTGCATCTTAGCCTTGAACAGTCGTTTAGTGACTTGATACTTGGCTGCACGACTCTGTTCACCAAACATCTCCCGTAGGTGAGCCAACATTTGGCGAGCAGTTCTGATATCTTCATGTTGGCGCTGAAGCTCATCAGACATCGAGCCCAACATGTAGTATCTGGCCTTATTATCTTCATCAGTCCACTTATCCAGAGACGCTCTCTGTTCAGCGGATGGACGAGCTGGTAAGGTGGGAAGGGTCCTGGTCCAATACATGAGTTAACTTCTCGGAACCCAAAACGATTTTAAAGTTTCAGAGCCAATCCTTGTAATTTGGTCCGATCAGTCTATGGGTGTTCAGGATTCGTGCTAGTGGGTTGGATGCAGACATTTTTCCTGTAGAGAGTCAAAGTTTCTAGTTAGATATTGTAATTAAGACTTAACCAATTTATTTAGAAATTTTATTTTTAAACAAATTAGCTCCCACTATTTTCTCGGATCCCTACACTCCCTCTGTAGAGATGCGAAAATCTCCACGATTATGATTTCTAGTGGGTGGTGCGGTCCCACCGACTTACTCATCACCTCATCTAACAGTTATTGGTGATGGGTTAGCCAATGAGTGAACAACTCTTGTTCAATGATTCTCTAATCATGGTGCACCCAAACTTGGTCTCTAATTCATGAATCTCACCGTGTCCGGAATATTGATCCACTCCTTAGTTAAGTCAGACCCACCATTTGCACAGATTGGATTCCTAATTGAGTCTCTCACCGTATCCGAAATATTGAGCCCAATTCATCCTCCAGCCCGTAGCATCCAATGCCTAATAGACATGGTTGCATCTTCTCGGTGCAACTGAGCCACTGTAACCAATCGAGAACAATCAACCCCGAGAAGGGCCCGCACATCTACAATGGTGGAAGACCTTAGACTTAATCTTTTCTTAGGAAAGATTTGATTTAGGTCTCATTAAACTAGACTTGACATAGTCATAACTATTATGACTAACCTAGTGGCATGGGTTAGCTCGGATTATTGACCACCTCAGATCAGAACTGAGTCAACAAACATGGCCAGGTAAGTGAGACCGGTGGAAGGGATATGCCATTAACTCGATAAGAACGCATTCGAGTCGAGTAGCTCCCAATTAAAAATCAGTCGGTCGTATCTGCCAAACTTACCTTAGACACCAAATTGTTGAGACAGAACCAATCGAGTTAGCCTACAATCCAGACTCTAACCACTGAGCCTAATTAGGTCTTAGCTTGATCGATCACTCACGTGACTCGATCTTGACCCAGACTTAATCCTATTAGGCTGGTCAATTTAAGCATTGTTGATCCCATCTAACCAACTCTTGATTTGGTTTGATCAACCATTTAGACCTAATTGAGCTACCCAAGCCCGAACCCAATTTTATGAATATGTCTTAGATCTAAAATTCTCAATTTTAGTCCTAACATATTTCATAATCTTAATTCTTAATTAAATTTAGGGTTCAAAAACAAAACATATAAATAAAATTCTAAGGTTTCAGGATCTAGGATTTTGCAGAAAATAAGTTCTTGATTTCTGATTAAGGACGAACGCGCAGCACCCCTACACATCATAAGAACACCCTATCGAATGAGAGGAGAGGGCATTTAAACCCTACTTTGTTCTTATGATCGGACAGCCAAGGGGAACGCCTTAATCAAAAATATAAGACTACAAAACTAATTAGATCTACATCATATATCTCATATATAAAAACTGATCTAACTTTAAACATGTTTTGCATACATCTCATGTATCCTATTATGCATGTTTTCAGATCTGAATTATCTCATAATTATCTAAAAAATTAAATTTAAATTGATCACATCAAAATAAATTCTATTCTAGACAATTATGTAGAACTATTCTACAACTAGTCTAAACATGCATTCATCATATCTCATATGAACAAAAATTAAATAATTTTATTTACTATTTTTCAGATCTTATTATAATATTTATAACATCAAAAAATAGTAAATAAATTAATCTAAATCATAACTTAATCAAATTAAATTATGATCATGCAAGACTATGTATAGAACAATTCTATTTTACAACTAATCATGCATCTTATAAAACTTAGATCTAAATTATTTAATTTTAATTTTTTTGATTTCAGATCTAATCACATCTCATGTGACATCTGAAATCATCTAATTATTAGATCAAAAATAAATTAAAATCATATCTAAATTATTTATAGAAACCTGGCTCTGATACCAGTTGAAGGAAAAATCCAGATTTTCTGGATCAGGTTCGTTCAGATCTGATTAGATCAAGAGAGATATTTCAAAAATTTCTCTTTTGAATCCAAATCAGATCTGAGACATTTCAGATCTGATTTTATAGATCTAATAAAATAAAACAAAAGTAAATTAAATCTGATTTAATTTTGTACCTTTTGTTGGGTAATCAGATTACCCTGTGATGATCCTGTTGATTGCCTGAGATTCTGGATCAACCACGCAAATGCCTGACCTCTATCGGTATCCACTCGGGCTGAATTTGGAGATCTTCTCCTTCTTTATCACCTTTCTAAATATCAGATCTAGATCTGATTTAGAGAATCTTCAAAACTCCTTTTGAAGATCTGGAATCATCTCTGTGCTGCCTTCTTCTTTTCTCGTCACCTTTCTCTTGCCTGGATCGCACCAAACTGGAGCCCAAATCCCCTTGGATGTGGAGAGGAGAGAGGGGACCTGAAGACGACGTGGAGGAGGGAGAGGGGCAGCCTTATGGTGTGGGCTATTGGAGATCTCTTCTAAAGCTAGGTGCAGACAGGGTTTATATAGACCCTGCTGCGCCATGCAGTGCCACATCATCCCGGCCAATCACGTCGCTTCGTGCAATCAGATCTAAATCTAATTGATGGGATGACATCACCTGATCCAATCAGATGAGAGCCCCTCTTAATCATTCTTAGATGGCGCCTAAGACTGGTCAAAGTCTATTTCCTTGGCGCCACCTAAGTAGATACCCTGAAGTAACTAGTCCCATCTGTATGGGACTCCAGTCGCCTCTATCCATGGGCACACGCCTCCCTAGGCGTGCGCCCCTAGTCCACCTGCTTTTTAGCAGGTTGACTGGTCCAAAATAAATCTCCACCCATAGTCCACCTGCTTTTTAGCAGGTTGACTGGTCCAAAATAAATCTCCTATGGGTGCATAACACATGGACAGATGTCTAAGTGTCAAAGGTCAATGCTTGACCAAAGTCAAAAGACAAGAATTAGCAAGTGACGAAAAATGGCAGGTGTTGTCTCAAATTTATCTCATAAATTAAGACAACCCTTTTCTAACCTGGACAAGCTCCAGTCAGACCAAGTAAAGGTACCTAAGTGAGCATAAACTCATTTGGCTCAGTCGAGACAACTTTTAATGATTATAGAAGGAGAACGTTAGGCTCAATCGTGTGCTAGCACGATTTTCTTGAACCTAATTGAATCTAATTCAAATCAATTGAACTGGGTTAGTCCAATTGATAAAATCCAGATCCAAACCCTTGTTTGTGTGATCCAATTAGGTTCAATTCTGTATGATAATGGGATATGTCGTGATCTCTATCATCAACATCATCGAAACACCTTCCGATGGATCAGAACTTTTCTAATTTAGACAAATAGAATGATCGATCATCCAAATTATTCTAATTGCTCCCAAAATCCATCAGTGACACCTAGCAGTATATGGTGGCAACCCATCAAAACTGAAAACGAACCTCTTGGTGTAGCTACCTGTGTAGTTAAGTTCTTCTATCTTGAGCCTCGATCAGATTAGGATTAAGGTGAACTCGTCAAACCCTAATTTCTGTCATATGATTTAATCATTTGATTTAAGTCTGATGTGAAAACCTTAATAGAAACTCTTTCTATTATTTCACTCTGCTATGGCCATGGGCTTATGGACTTGATTCTCATGATCATCATAAGGCTGCTCCTCATCTACCGAGGTAGATAGATTCCGTCTTGGTGCAATCCAATTCCTACAATGAACATGCTATAGCCAACATACACCTCAGGGTTCCAAATGGCTAGGAGATCGAGTCATGGTGTAGTCAAACTATAACACCCTCAAGGTGAACTGCCGATGCACCTCAGGTCAAAGAACCAGACACACTACTGCAGCTTCGAGTCAGTCATCGACGAGAAGGTAGACTTCCTTATGACTGCTCGAGGTGGTCACGCTCAATGCCCTCGTTCTCTAACGAGTATCTGTACTCTCGCTCCGGTGTCTCTACACCATAGACTCAAGACTCATCTACTATAAAGAAGTGATTGTACACCAACCTTCCGGATCAGTCACCATCCTCATGATAATCCTACGGTCAGGAGCATTTTATGAGTTAATAATGAAAATTTTTGTCTTAAATTTTCAACTCTTGAAAATAAGAATTATCATTACCATTAACTCAAGGGATGTATCACAGACACTAAATACACATTTGTGATAGAAAATAACCCATTTTATTATTTATAGTCAAAATTACAATTTTGCCCTTAGAAGTGTATTACAAGTGTCAGCCAATTCTGGCTTCTAAGGCACATATATCTAACAGAGGCTAGATCTCAACAGCGACCTTTATTCAAGGAAACCTCCTTTCTGCCACACTCATCCTCATCTTCATCATTGAAGCCCCTGCCAGATCACGACAGCGACTCCATGAATCGCTTCTTCTCCGGTGTGAAAGCCCTTTGCCATCGTTGAAGCCCTAGAGTAAACAAGAATCCTATAAGAGGAAGAAGTGGCCATTGAAAGAGGGGGAGAAGGGCCACTAACATAAAGATGGGAGAGATCCAAGGCTTTCATTACCACAAGCAGTGAAAGGGGATGGTCAAGGCCTTGCACCGCATAGAAAAGCCTAGCCTTAAGAGTGGATAATGGAAGAAGCTTGGAATCCCAATCCATGTCATTATAAGATGGAAGAGGCTAAATCGCGATAGGCAGTGTTGGAGACGAACCCCGCTCCCGCCGAAGTCAAGCCTGGTGCTTAGCCTAATGCAGCTGGTAATCACGGAAAAGCTTCAATCGGAAATTCTTCCCCTAGCAGCCGAACTCATTCAGTGGTCGGACTCCTCCAGCGGCTGAACCCAACCGAACTTAGAAGCGGCCGAGTCCAACCGAACTTCTCAGCGGATTCCTCCTTCGATCGGACTTCTACGGGAGCCGAACTCCCTCCGGAGTCCTTCGATCGGACTTCTACGGGAGCCAAACTCCTTCCAGACTCCTTCGATCGGGCTTCTATGGGAGCCGAACTCCCTCCGGATTCCTCCTTCGGTCGGGCTTCTATGGGAGCCGAACTCCCTCCGAATTCCTCCTTCAATCGGGCTTCTACGGAAGCCGAACTCCCTCCGGATTCCTTCAGCGGTCGGGCCTCTACGGGAGCCGAACTCCCTCCGGATTCCTCCTTCAGTCGGGCTTCAATGGGAGCCGAACTTCTTCCGGACTCCTCCAGCAGTCGGGCTTCTACAGGAGCCGAACTTCCTCTGGATTCCTCCTTCCGTCGGGCTTCCACGGGAGCCAAACTATTTCGGATTCCTCCTTCAGTCGGACTTCTACGGGAGCCGAACTCCTTCCGAATTCCTCCTTCAGTCGGGCTTCTACGAGAGCCAAACTTCCTTCGGATTCCTCCTCCAGTCGAACTCCTTCCACCTCTCTCCTTCAATCGGATTTCCACAAGAGCTGTACTACTTCCAAGCTTCTCCTTCAGTCGGATTTCCATAGGAGCCGAACTCCTTCCGAGCTTCTCCTTCAGTCGAATTTTCACAGGAGTCGAACTCCTTCCATGTCTTTCCTTCAGTCAAATCTTTACGGGTGTCCGAACTTCTCCGAAATCGACATACGTCAAAGCTCTTCATCCTTCCATGCGGCCCCGAGCGGCTCAGTGTCGGACAGCTGCGACCGTCACTATCAGTCCGCCGCAAGCGACAGCGATCCGCTATCGGACGGCGATGGCTGTCACCATCAATCTGCTGCAGGCGGCGCTACAAGCAGCACCTCCCTCCGTGATTAACTACCGTCAGGCCTCGAGCAGCCCGCTACCAGACAATCGCAGCTGTCACCATCAACTCGCTACAAGCTCCGCCTATAAAAAGGGACCCTCCAGATATATTTTTCCTAAGCTCTTCTCTTCCGCTCGAAAACTCTGCTGAACTCTTTCCTAAGCACTCCATTTCTGTTGCTCAGAAGAGCTGACTTGATCGTCGGAGGGTCCTTCCGGAGCCACCACCACCGACTCCGGACGGAACTTTATTTTGCAGGTCACCGGCGGCGACCTCGTCTTTCTTGACTCCAGACCAATCTGGCGTCAACCAGATTCTGCATCAATAGAATTGGCGCTCGACGAAGGGCCCTCTGTTCTTGAGGTTCCCTTGTTCTTAAAGGAGTGCTCAGTAACAATCTCTCTTCCTCCTCTTTAGAGTTCTTCCTCGAGAAAAAAAGCCTCCCAGAAGGGCTTCAACTCGATGATCGTCGCCTTTGTAACCAAATCCCGTCCAGACTTATCCGCCCCCGCTTCAACCTCGGCAACTCAAGCTCCACCTGTAGCCGTGGTGGACGCGGAGCAATTCAACCTGCTAATCCAGCAGGTCCGTGGTCTCACGAAGGCGATGCAGGCCATACATCAATAGGCTCCGGCACCAGTTTGGCCGGAACAAGCTTCTCCAGAGCCCCATGGTCCGATCTGAAAATGGCCGACTT
Source organism: Cocos nucifera (assembly GCA_006176705.1). Classification (NCBI taxonomy): domain Eukaryota; kingdom Viridiplantae; phylum Streptophyta; class Magnoliopsida; order Arecales; family Arecaceae; genus Cocos; species Cocos nucifera. The sequence continues at coordinate 24,427 of QRFJ01004932.1, read as the reverse complement.
GGGCTACCCGGCCTCTTAACTCCGAAAAGGGGAAGCAAAGGATGGAGGGCCCCGGCTCGGACCACGACTCGACCCAGGGAAAAGCTTCCCGTCCGCTCCACCAGAAAACCCTGGAGATCAACGACCGTGAAGATTTTCTAGATCAAAGGCTCCTAGAAATGAGCCGATGAATCGAGGAGCTCCACCACACCCCCTCCTCACACGGTAATGATATTTGCACTGATCCTCCTTTTTCTCAAGGGATCATGCAGGAACCCATCCCGCCGAATTTTAAGCTCCCGTAATTTGAGAGTTACGATAGGACCACCGATCCGATCGACCACCTGAAGGCCTTCCGGACAATGATGTTGCTCTACGGCGCGCCGGACGCTATTTTGTGCCAGGCTTTTCCGTCCACCCTCAATGGGGCTGTCGGGAACTGATACTCTGCACTTAAGCCGGGTACCATTTTTTTCTTTGATCAGATGAGCCATCAGTTTGCGACTCACTTCGTCAGCAGTCGACGTCCGAATTTTTTGATGACCTTCAAGCAGGAGAGAAAATCCATCCGGACTTATGTCATCCGGTTTAATGCTGTTGCATTGAAGGTCCAGAACCTGGATCAATCCGTCGCCATGGCCGCACTCAAGGACGGCTTTCAGAAGAATGATTTGCTGTTCTCCCTGGAAAAGAAGTATCCCAGGGACTTCACCGATATGCTAGCTCGGGCTGAAGGTTACGCCCGAGCTAAAGAGGCCTTTAAGGCTAAGGACGATGAAGCCTTTGGTAAGAGGCGAATCGACGAGTCGAACGGGCCCGTCGAGGAAGGAAAGCCAAGCGAGGCTCGGCAGCGCTCCCGAACTTCCTCTGAGTGCAAACGAGCCCGAACTCCCCCCGGGCTCGGAGGCAGGGAAGCCTAAACAGGAGGACGTAGCTAGGTTCTCTCCAACGAAGATTTCACAACTACGCCCCCCTCAATGCTCCGAAAATCCAAATACTGATGGAAATCAAGGAGCAACCGCCGAGGCTAGAAAGGATGCGCTCTCACCCCAGCAAGCGCAATTCTAACAAGTTCTGCCTTTATCATCATAACCACGATCACGATACTGAGGAGTGTATTCAACTCCAGGATGAGATCGAGGAGCTCATCAGATGAGGTAGATTAGGCCGATTCCTACGGCGACGGCCTAAAGGACGAAAAGATCAGTCGAGGGCATTGCCGCAGCCTAAGCCACCAAGGGGGGAAGATCAACAAGGAGATCGGCCACCTCTCGGCATCATTAACACGATCTCGGGGGGACTTCAACAAGAAGAGGCCAGCGGATCCGAGGGATCGGTGAAGAGATGAAGGATTGAAGAACCCATAACCTTCATTGAGGCGGACGCTCAATGAACGTGGTTGTAATCTTTTTAAACATTACCGATTACGATGTACGCCGCATTTTAGTAAATAATGGAAGCTCGGCCGACGTATTGTTTTATGATGTCTTCTCCAAAATGTTCTTGCTCAATAACCACTTGGAGCCTATGAACTCTTTATTGATAGGCTTCACTGACGATGCCGTACCAGTTGAGGGCATAATAACTTTGGCCGTGACTGCGGGACAACGTCCGAAACTGGCTAAAGAATATGTCGACTTTTTAGTTGTAAGGATTCCGTCCGCCTATAATGCTATTATCGGCCGACCTGATTTAAATGCACTTCGGACAATGGTATCAACTTATTATTTGAAGATAAAGTTCCCAACAAGTCACGGGATCGGCGAGGTTAAGAGAGATCAAGCCCTGACAAGGCACTGCTACTCAATCGTCCTGCGCAAGAAAGAACAGTCCGACCCTTATCCTATTGACGGACTGGATGTCCGCGATGACCTCACTGAGGAGCGGGGTGAGCCTATGGAGGACCTCGTCTCTGTAAAGCCTTGGCCATGATAATCCATGTAATGGATTTGAAAGGTCGAAATATAATGTGGATAACTCGTTTAAGGTTGACAGCAAATCCTAAGTCGTCCTAAGCATTCGAGGTCAAAGGGATGAATCATACGATAACCATACACTGAGATTCTTGAATATTGCTTTGCAAATATTCGACCTACCCAGACGTCGGGAATCATTGCTAGATGGTAACATCGATTAGCACAGAAAATAATTCTTATGCTACTAGCTTAGTGTTCAAACCTATGGAGTCACGCACTAAATCATGCAACGTAGGAAAGAATTGACCTATAGTCTAATTGTTCAATTTGGAAGTACATGACTTAATTAAACAAATAAATTAGCTTAATTGAGAATTAAGTTAAAGGTCATATGGGATTAAACAATTGATTATGTCTAGCTAGCACTGGACATGAGATGCATGTTTAATTCTAGGGATGATTATGATCAAATCTTTGATCCAAAGAATTCATGAGAAAATGAATTTCAAGTGCTAATTATTTCAGATCTGATTTAATTAAACTTGATTTAATTGGGCTTAATCAAGTTGGAAATCCAAGTCAAACTTGGACCTGAACCCTAATCAGATTAGGGTCAACAGTCTATTCGAAATTGGTTCGAATATGGTTCGAATTTTATTCGAATCGGACCTGAAATGGATTAGATCCTTAGAGGCCCAAAGCTCTGGGACTCTCTCTCCTTGTGGCCAACTAAAAAAAGGAGGGGGCATTGGTTTTTGTGCCCCCCCCCCTTGTGTGCGTGCGTGAGGAAGAGAGGGCGCCACTAGGTGGTGCTAATACTTCTTCATGAAGCAATCCTCTTTGGATAAGATTAGGACTAAGAGTCCTAATCAATTTAGGTTTGATCTATACCTTAGGACATCACCTATATAAAGGCGAGGAATTCATGGCCGCCGCATATCTAAAGATCTTGGTTTCATGCGACAAAACTAGATAGAGCGAGGGTGTGCGGCAAAGAAGAGTTGTCCTTCTTTAGGCATGGAGATCCTTTGTTCCCTCTTCCTTGGCGTGAGGACTTCTCGAGGAAGAGCCAGAGAAGAGATCTTCAGAACTAGTTCCTCCCTTTGTTCCTTTTCAGAAGGTGTGATGTCCAGATCTTCATCCCTCTTCCTTACGGTGCCTAGCATGTGTGCGAAGTAGAGGGCCTGTGCTTTCAGGTCTTGCAAGGCATCAGATTCAAGAAACCTCAGTATCCGTTGCGCATCATAGGTATTTTGACGTTTAAAATTTTGTTTTAAACTTGAATCTATTTACCCGATCCCTGAGAATCCGATTCTGAATCGGATCTTTCCCTTCATTTAGATCATTTTAACCATTGTCCCTTTCCAAAACATTGTGGAAAAAGGCATATAGGAATTATGAGCTACTCGTACATGAAACATCTTGGCAAACCACTTGTATGATTAGCAGACTCCAAATCAACTTTCATGCAATCAAATCCTTACTAAAATCAGGCACTCTTGGCAAGAACCTAACCACTCGACAAACAGGAGTTTTTGGGCCGAGAGATATATGATCTACAGGCTCCAGATCCTCATCATATTGGTAAGATATGATCTTTAAGACAATCACAAGTAAATACGAAAAGCCAGCTTGATATGATCTTTAAGACAATCACAAGTAAATACGAAAAGCCAACTTGACTTTGGAAATACCAACATTTACATACGTGCTTAAGATTCATCCTAAAAGTGATGTCTACCAAATATAACGTATGTAAAAACAATGCACATATACATCACCATATACAAGTTTGTTCTTAAAGACATCTTGAGTTATCTTAATTAGAGCAGCAAGAGAACTAACCTCGCAAATGCGGCAAGAGGGACAAGACCATGAACGCCAGTGAAAAAGATCTACATAGAGAACACGTTTAGCAAATAAAGTATCAAAACAAATTGTCAAATTTGAAGTCCAGAAACAGCAACCTCTATGTTCAGTCCAGATTTTCAAGCAGCTCCTGTGGTATTTCTTGCTGCAGGTTTTGCATGAGAGCATCTTCATAGCTCTGTCGCTGCCTTCATTATCTCCTGAAAAGCATATTCTGCACATAACCTTGACATTGGAAAAGTTTTGATCTTCTCTACCAAGATGGCTAGCTGCCTCTCCTGGCACCTCCTGAGAGAAAACAAGCATCTTCATCTACATCTCCATGAAGAATTATTTCTTTTTCTTTTTGGTTGGTTAAAAAAACAAAGAAAATCTTAACAATAAAAGATTCAAAGGAAAAGTTAGAAGTATAAAATTAGAACCAACAGGGATGTGGTAAGCTTAACATTTCACCAAACTAACAAGGAACACTACACATGATGAGCATTCAAGTGTTGATGTAACCATAACACAATTCAAACTACTTGGAAGCAGATGAGATATCTCCAAGATCAGGAATCCATAACCTCTCTAGAAAGTAAAGCAAGGTTAGATTCATAAAAATGGCTGTCAAAGCAAAGTTATTGTTGGCAAACAATAATTGGGCATAGTCACCTCATATAAAGTGCTTGAAATACAAATCTTCATGAGCATGAATCTGAGTTACGTCCATGCAGAGAAAGAAGAATGTTGACTTTTAGTTGACCTTTGAGCGCAAATAATGCAAGTGACAAAGGGCTGAGCCAGGTTGCATTATTCAAAGACGTGCCACCAGCCATCAGTTTAGGACTAGGCGCAAAATGAACATGATGTTATAAATAGGAAGTATAATTATATGAAATTCATCAGTATCTTTTCTTGTTTAGTTTACCGATTCTCTGTTCTTTTTTACATGGGGACGCCTATAATGTTATCATGGCATAACTACCCATGTTTTAAAAGCACATGGCGAGCCACTCAAGCAAATAATCCACACCATTTATCATTATTTGCAGAGTCCTAAATGCACAAAAATCAAAATTTTAACTGTTTAGGTAAATATCATCTATGTACCAAAATCAGTACTGAAGAGCATGTTTATAAATAATAAGGCAAAGGGGCTTTCCTGATCATGCTTGGAAAATATACCAGATAACCAAATGTTGGCACTGGGTGTTTTATGATGCAATGAAGGGCATAGTTATTGATCCAATGGCCCACCATGAACTTTCACACCATAATATGACAAAGTTATCTGCTGGCAAAAGATGATCTGATGAAGAATAAAGGACTCAAATTACCTAGCATGATTTAGTTACCTTTGTATATGTGAGCACATAAATGAAACTAAGCAAAACTCAACCTAACGATATCCACATCTTTCTCAAGCTTCTATTTTAGGAATAACATGTATAACATCACAACTGTTGTCAAGTGTCTCAAAACACTTGGACCTCCCACTTGTAGGTATAAATTTTTCTGAATCCCAATCCTTACACTATATAAAAGTGGCCATGATTCCCAATTTTGCAATTCCCATGGTAATTGTAATTAGATTTCTCTCTCAAAGATTTAAACCATGCCAAAGGATCCAAACATTGCTGGAGTCTAAAATAAAAACTCCTTAAGATATCAATGATGCCATGCATCATAAGAATCCAAAATTTAGACCACATTGACTTGATCATAGCACATTGCTGAAGCTTAATTAGGTTAAGAACGTGATATAGCAAATGAATCTGAAAAAATTTTAAGATAAAGCCATATTAGCACTTCCATGCTAAAATTTTTCTTAAATTAATTCTAAAATCTAGAATTTTTTACGAGTAGCCATGTGCAATTGAACATGCATTATAACTAGCTATTGAAAAACTCTCGAATTATTCCATTTTGCTCCTTGGGTAGATGATTCAATGAATTATTCTCAACTAATCAAAAAAATTGAGAATTATTTTATATTTTTTATGATTTATTCGCAAATTTTTACAATTAATTTGAGAAACACGAACAGATAACAAATTAATTATGCCTCATGGTGCTAGAGGTGGTGGAGTTTTTTATTGTTCCCATGTAAACTTTTCTTTTTACATGTTTAGAGATATAAATATGTAAAAACCTTAGATTCTTCTTGTTTTTATTAGATTATTTCTTATCTCTAGGTATCTAATCTTTTCTTAACTGTTGGCAGATTCTCCATACCTTGTACTGAATTCCAAATCTTTTCTTCTTGTCGAGTGTATAAGTAAAAAGGATTTGTGAATGTGACTACACTCCCTCAAAAAGCTACAAACTGTTTGATGGCCAGAGAAGACCGTCAAGCCAAGAGATTATATTTGTGCACAAATAGCAATACCTTGTTCCTTAACATGAATGGAAAGCAACAAAAGAAGATAGCGTAGTGCCTCATAAAACTACAAACTAAGAGTGTACCACCATTATGAGCTATGTTATATACAGGTATCTACAAATATCAAAAAATATATATATCTATAGAATAACAAAAAAAATATAGAATAGTTCTTTTAGGTAATGGTGAACATATATCTAGGAATCATCCAATGTATCTACAAGTTTTCAAAAAATAAGATAGCTACTCTAACCCAACCATGAACTCCATCAATATAAGCTCAAGCAGTAAAACATTTATTTATAAAAAAGAAAAACAGTAAAGTTGATCCATATGTTTCAAAGCAGATAACTGAAAATGGTCTTTTCCCTGATATAAAATGGTACTGTCACAGCCATAATAAAATTCGCTGATGTTGAAATCAAACAATGCACCAATGAAACAAATATAATAGGTCCATTATATCACTTATATAGTTGAGTTAATCTATGAGATACCACCGTATAATTTTAGATCTAGTTCTATAGAATATGGGACTAAATGATTATGTGAGAAATCTTAAACAAATTATTCAAAAAGATTATCCAAAGCACTGCAAGACCATTGTACTTTTTTGACAGTCAAAATCATAACATCTTATGTTGTGACAAAGATTAAACAAAAATGACAGTGAAATACAGTGAGACAAGCAAGAGTGACCATAATGAACAGCCAAACCCAAAAAAATAAACTCACACTCGGCTCATCAGAATTCACCAAACTTGAGGTAATAATACCCTATTAAGCATCATGTTGCAAGACTTGAATACTTAACAACCACAAAAAAAGTGATAAGGAATACATCATAAACACGGACACCTGCAATGGGCAAAAAACCATCATGTTTTAAAGGAGACTTCCAATGGCAATAAGCAAAGAAAGTACTAATTGGGGATGTGGCCAGATAAAATCATCTAATACAAAGAGTCACAGAGCTACAAACCATCATATTGTTTTAGTATTATTACTGTTACAAGTGTGAGAGAGAGAATCAGAAGAATGATGCAGCAATAATCGAAGATCACTTGTTGAAAGGACACAATGGGTGCAAATCTCAGCCCCCTAAACAACATGATCCCTATTCTGAATGATAGACTGAGATTGAAAGACCAGACAGCAACCAAGGCATATGTGGGCCTTGTCCTACTACAAGGTACACAATTGAAGTGATTCACAATCACATCTTCATCCAGTGGCCTAGATTCATTGCTATTGAAGATCTCCTAGAGTCTTGGTTTCTATCTTTTAATGTAGGGTTTTAGTGTTGTTTTGAAAACTAATAAGTGGTTTTATAGTTCAGAAATCCATGTAGGATGAAGAGTGATCACTAAAGTTTCATCATTTCTGAAGAATCTTAATAGGTATCCGATTGGTTGGTTGCTTAAGGAGATGTTGATAGATTTTAATGCTCATATAATCAAGTCTTCATTGCAGTCATATTACAGAACAAGAGTGGCTGGTCTTTATACGGATATAGTTGAAACATATACATGGAATTACATTGAAGAAAAAGAAAGACTCTCCATAAGCCTGGTTCTGGTGTATGTTTTTCTATTCTCCTTCAATCTTTTCTACTCAAATCCATTCTTTTCGCTCAACCATGTCAATTCATCAAGATATTACTCGACTGATGCTATTGTTCTTGTAGATTTTTAACCCCTTTTAACTATTATTTTTTATTTTGCTGAATATGGCCATATCCGCTTGCTCCATATTGACTGTTGCATTAATCTCTATATAACTCATATCTTTGCACCGATATAAGTACAACCTTGATTGGAATTATTATCAAATCAGCTTCTAATTCATCTAATTCTATATTTGTACAAACTGAATTTTGATTTTAACATCACTTTGGACCATAAGTTCGAGCCATAAACCTGTAGGCCTGATTTCTCCCATATTCTTTCACTCAAATAAACCTAACACATGTCAATTCAAACTTTTCTTATACCCAACAAAAGCAAAATTTAGTTCCCTTCTGTCCTGTTCTCAAATCTTGGACAGCAAGTTGCTTAATTAATTAAATTTTTTTCCAACCTATTTCCCTGGTCCTTCTGTACATTGTAGACAATTCTGAGGTAATCCTGCATCAAGGAGGCCTCACCATACATCAAGATCATGCATGTGGTTGATCTAGTAGCTTGCCTTAAAAAGTGATATAGATCTTGTTGTCTTGTAGAAGGTATTGCTCCTCAAGAGACCATGATAGTATGTTCTGTTTCCCCCAAAGAAATTATTGATTTTTTTCTAATCAAAGAGATCCTTTTCCCCTTTGTAAACATCAAATGAGTGTATGGCTAAAATATTCCCCACGAAGTCTCTATATATCACATTAGCCTTCATATGTATATCATATTGGAAACACTTCTCCATGCTCTTATATAGAATATTTATCCAGTCCAATCAAATCGTCAGGATCATACCTGACCATGAGAATCAACCATCACTTTATGAGGTTATTGCATAAACCACATAACCTGCTGTATAACAAAGATGTCAAAGAAATGATGAACTTCTCACAAATTTAGGATGGCAATATAAAAGATCCACGCAAGTTTAAACAGCAACGAAGTTTTGTCTAGCATATTTCTTGTAAATCACAAAAGCAAATGTTAGCTAGAGAAGTGAAAAATCTTGCTAACAGCCAGCATTAAGCACCCACTCAAACTATTTACCAAAGAAAGAAAATTAAGTACCAGCGGAAAGCATTAGGTCCAAATGCCTCAAATGATGCAACTGCAAGCAAAAGGTAAAGGGAAATTAGAATTTCCAACATAAAAGTTGCATGTTGTCTAGCCACCAAACAACTTTGCTACCACATTGTGTTGTACCATGTCATTCTACTTATCAATCTTCAAAATGATCAATGGAAAACAAAAACCTCCACACAAGAAGCACATTATCTGGTCAGAATTATAGCAGCAAAGCCAGGCAGAAGGCTTTCAATTAATCGGATAAAGAAATCATATCAAAGTGGAAATGGACAATGCAAATCAATTTATGTGGTACTATATGAAGAGTGGATCCAGTAATTATATTACAGAAAATATCTAAAATAGAAAGATAGGGGATAACGTTTAAAATAGAAAGATGGGGTAAGAAGTGAAGTTGCAATTGTTCACAACCATGTTCCATTGAAGGCCTTGAAACTTGTGGCAAAGGACAAATGGGGCAAATGCATACTGATGACATCATGCAGTACAATAGGATTGGTGGAGAAAAACTACTTCCTTGTGTAATAGGTAGCTTTGGCAGCATATCTACAGGAAGTAGTCAGGGCATGTACCAATTAAAGCAGCAAGCATATAGGCATCGCTGCTTAAGGGTGATGGATCCTATTAGTTCACTTTCTTGTTAGAGCTGCATTCTCAGGTCTGAAGGAGGGTTAAATGGAACAAAAGCCTCTTTAACCCATTTATTCCACTTTGACCCACCAAACACTAGAAAAAGTGGAATGTAGAAAGGTCGATAAAGCTGTTTTTCTACCTAGCCTAGAGTAAACTATTCCATCCTATAGGCTGGAGCAGTTTATCCAAAGTAAAGTCGTTTAGAAGTAAGATAACCCATTCACTATAGGTTAACTTACTTTGCAATAAAATGCAGACCAAGGGTATTCATAAGTGATAGTGTGAAGTTAACAGCACATGCAACCAAACTTGTTAAGTGTTCTTCAACAAAGTCCTCATGATAAGAGAGCAAAACAACATGCTTTCAACAAGAAGTAACAAAACCACATCTTCCATGTTAAGAATGAAAGGAGCTTTCTCAATACTGTGTCATTCTCACTAAGTGTATATGTATAAAGTTCTTGACTCTTGAGATACCTAAACAAATTTACTGACCCATGGTCTTTTGTAAGGAGCAGTACAACTAACTTGCCCTCCAATTATCAATGTGGATAAAATATGTGGCTTGTTCTAGCTCATTTGTTTGTGTCTATGACATATCAAACTCTACCTTGTATCCACAATTTAAGATGTGTCATGGCCATGCTTCTAAATATAAAGAAAATAAAAGTGTATACCTCACAAGATATGATGTTACAAGTGTCTTACATTCTTCACGTCAGATTGGGAACTAGTCTTATGGCACAAAGTGTAAGAGTTTTCCTTTTCAAGTTAAGTTTTAGCTCATACACTTACTGCCAGAAATTACTAGATTTGTAGAATTACAAAACAGGAAACAACAAGAGCTTTTTAACTAAATGTCAAACAAATTGATCAACTCGAGGTGTCCCAAACAGAAAGTGACAAGAGGTCCAATTTAGGTTGATAAAGTCAAAGGATACAAATGTTGCTAGAGTCATATGCTATTAAATCTGGACTAAACATGAGGTCAAAAATGTATTGCCTGAAGTTGGCAAGCTTGGTGGCATGAGGTCTAAATACGCTCAACTACTCAAGATAGGATCTATCAAAATTCAGAAATGTGTGAAAGTGGCTATGAGCATGACATGTGCCCTGCATCAATTGATATCTGTACCTAAGAAGAGCAACTTTGGGTGAGAAAGGAACAGCCACATTAATTTGGAACCAGAACTTTTGCATCAATGCAAAGAAGCTTTATTTTAATCTAGTCAATAAAGTACGGTGTTGATGGATTTGATGCTAAATAGGCGGTGTACATGGTACAACATTGGTGCAGATTTTGAATTCAAGCAAGGAATCATTCAAACTGGTAGATCACAAACAATATGCCTTAAATTACTTGATATCATAATGATGACCAAAAAAAATCTCTAGGAATTGCTTACCAGACATGCTCCTACTAGTATCCACTCAGAATTGTGCTTACCAGAAGAAAAGACAATATTTATAACAGAAAAGAGTTTGTCATTCCCTAGAACAACCTCAACTAAATTCTGCATGAATTGTAAAATAGAATTTTATAGAAACGGATTCTGTCGTCCGCTGGACTCAATTAGGTTTCAGAGTGCTTCAACCAACCAATTTCAGCATGGAAAAGACTGAATTAGGAATTTGACCCACCATGTCTACAAAAGGAACGGCAATTTTATGAAAATTGAAAACAGATTTGAGAAATAACCCTAATTTCTCCAACTAGAACCCCAGGTAAGAAGATTGCAAGGTAGTACCAGACCAATAGCCCGTCAAAATGACAAAAATAACTAAAAATCAGATTTGTTTCAAAAGAAACAATGAAAACCTTAAAGTCCCAACAGGAATCGAACCAAGAGAAGAGAGACAACTACACTCACCAAAGCACCCCCAGCCTCCAATCTCCGGACATAATCCTCGGCCGCCAGCGACGCGGCCACGGCCTGCCGCTGCATCGCCGCACGCTTCGCCTCCTCGCGGCCGCCGCCTCCTCCATCCTCCATGACCACCGGCTGCGGGGCCGGCTGCGGCACCACCCTGGGAACCAGCACCTGGTCGGTGGCCACGGCGGAGCCCCCATCCGACCTAAACGTCCACGGATCCCGTAGGAACTCCTCAAGCGCCTCCACCTCCTCCAAGAACCCCGCTCTCGCGCTCTCGTTCCGCAGCTCCGCCGGGAATCCGAGCTCGCAGTAGCAAATCCTCCGACTGCCACCCAAATAGAGTGAGAAAGAAAGTCAGATAAGAACCAAGAAGCGAGAGAGATCGCGAGAGAAGGGGAGAGACCAAGTAATGGGGCAAGCGACGTGAAAAGCCATCAGATCTGGAGAGAGGGAGGGGATTGTTTTAGCGGGGGATTTTGCTCCTGTGATCGATTTGAAAAAAATTGGGGAGGAATTGGAAAAGAAAATAATAATAATAATAATAATAATAATAATAATAATAATAATAATAATAATAATTAATACGTGGGCGAAATGAGGCAGGAATTTTTCGGAAAGAAACCGGATGCCAGGGAGGACGGAGCGCTGGCGAGGTGGGTTAGACGTAAAAAAAAATTTTTGGGATGGGAGCATGCGGCGTTTTCAAATTACGCTGTGGGATTGGCTAAAGTGCGACTTTTAAGTGGCTTCATCTGGACCGACCATTGTAGCCAATATGGTTAATTGGATGGCAAAGATTGCAGTTTAAGTATTAGTTCCGTGCATAAATTTTTTTTAAAATATTAGATTGTATTTAATTTATTAATTAATAATAATATTTAAAATTATTTAATAATTTAAATTATTTATAATTTAAATAAATTATTAATAATATTAATTATTATATATAATATATAGATAATATTATAAAAAAATATTAAAAATTTTAATTGACATATTTAATATTATAATCAGATTACTAATAAATATAACATCAAATTTTTTATATACATACATACATACATACATACATACATATATATATATATATATATATATATATATGTATGTATATATATATATATATATATATATATATATATATATATATATATATATATATATATATATATATATATATGTATGTATGTATATACATACATATGAATACATATACATATATATGTATATGTATGTATGTATGTGTGTGTATATGTATGTATGTATGTGTGTGTGTATATATATATGTGTGTGTATGTATATATGTGTTGGGAGATTTTTATGCCTACCAAAGATATGGGAATGTAGGCTGATGGAAGGCCTTCAGAAGACTGTGGTCGAGATCCTAAGTCAAGCCGAGCTTGATATCATCAAAGGAGGAAGCCAGCATCACAATATAGATTGATTGAAGGCCATTGAAGGCTGGGCTTGAAATTATCAAAAGAGGAGAGCCAAGATCTTTGAAAGGCTGAATTGAAGGCTAAGCCGAGGTCCCATCTCAGGCCGAACTTAAAGTTATCAAAAGATGGAAGCTAAGATCTTGAAAAGGTTGAATTAAAGGCCATTGAAGGCTAGGGCCGAGGTCACATCTTAGACCGAGCTTGAAGTTATCAAAAGAGGAGAGCCAAGGTCCTTGAAAGACTGAATTGAAAGCTATTGAAGGCTGGGGTCGAGGTTCCATCTAGGCCGAGCTTGAAGTTATCAAAAGATGGAAGCCAAGATCTTTGGAAGGCTAAAATTGAAGGCCATTGAAGGCTGAAGCCGAGGTTCCATCTCAGGTCGAGCTTGAAGTTATCAAAAGATAGAAGCCAAGATCTCCGGAAGGCTGAATTAAAAGACATTGAAGGCTGAAACCGAGGTCCCATCTCAGATCGAGCTTGAAGTTATCAAAAGATGGAAGCCAAGGTCTTTGGAAGGCTGAATTGAAGGCTAAGGCCGAGGTCCCATCTCAGGCTAAGTTTGAAGTTATCAAAAGAGGAGAGTCGAGGTCTTCGGAAGGCTAAATTGAAGATCATTGAAGGCCGAGGCCGAGGTCCCATCTCAAGCCAAGCTTGAAGTTATCAAAAAAGGGGAGCCAAGGTTTTCAGAAGGCTGAATTAAGGTCCGAACTCCTCTAGGATGAGCTCCCCTAGGATGAACTCCTCTAGGATGAACTTTCCTAGGATGAACTCCTCCAAGACGAACTCCTCCAAGATAAACTCCCCCAAGATGAGCTCCCTCAGGATGAACTCCCCCGAGATGAACTCTTCTAGGACGAACTCCTCCAGGATGAACTCCCCCAGGATGAGCTCCCCCAGGCCAAACTCTTCCAGGACGAACTCCTCCAGAGTTCAGGATGAGCTCCCCTAGGATGAACACCTCCATGATGAACTCCTCTAAAACGAACTCCTCCAGGATGAGCTCCTCCGAGATGAACTCCCTCGGGATGAACTCCTCCAGGATGAACTCCTCTAGGACGAACTCCTTCAGAATAAGCTCCCTCAGGATTAATTCCTCTAGGATGAACTCCTCCAGAGTTTAGGATGAGCTTCCCCAGGATGAACTCCTTTAGGATGAACTCCCCCAAAATGAACTTTTCCAAGATGAACTCCTCTGGAAGGAACTCCAAGACGAACTTCTCCAAGATGAATTCCTCCAGGATGAGCTCCTTCAGGATGAACTTTCTTGAAATGAACTCCTACAGGACGAACTCTCCCAGGATGAGCTCCCCTAGGATGAACTCCCCTAGGATGAACTCCTCCGGATTGTCAACTTTTTTCCTACATGCCATGAGGAGACAATACCTGACATGATTTTTGAGAATATTCTAGTAGGCAAATAAAATATCTCTGATAACTCACTGCTCTCCCATGATTAACAACCCACAACCCATTCTAACAAACTTCGGATCCTTCTATAAAAGAAAAAAAAAGAGGGATCCGAAGGTACGTAATTTTTTCTCTTTCAAATACTCATCTTCTTTCTTCTGTTGAACGAAAAATTGACTTGAGCGTCGGAGGATCCCCATCGGAGCCAACTTCGGTCGAGGACTTATTTTATAGGTACGGCTGCCTCCATTCCATCATCGTCGACTCGCCGCCATCGCACAACTCCAGCCAACCCGACCTCGAGATGAATTTCTATGTCAACAGATGGTGCTAGAGAAAGGGCCTTTTGGACCCATTTATGAGAAGAAATAAGCATCCAATAAGAGAAGCTCCATCGCATCGCTCCAATAATGATGAAATTCATCATCCATCTTCAACAGACCCCACCTAGGCTCAAACTAGGGGGCTTCAAATGAGGGAAAAATTTTAATCGAGAAAAAAGGTCCAAGGAAGAAGACCATGACAAGGATGATTTTGACCAACAAAGAGCCATAAGATCCAGATAAGAAATATAATTATGTAAATTTTTTAGTCTTATTATATTATTAATTTTTCATCCATTCTCTTGAGTTCTAGATAGAATCAAATATTAGAAGGAGGATTTTTATTTGCACTTCAATATACTGGGTAAAATAAAAGCAACCTCTAAAATTCAAAATGAAATGGGGAGATTGAGGTCCTGGAAGAGAGAAAAAAAAATAGAGTGGTGTCATAGAAATTATAGAGCAAAGGGAGGCTTTCCTGTGTTGACGGTTACTTTGGCATAAACCTACTGTCATACTTATTGCACCTTCATTTGACACCAAGATATTATTTCTGTTCATCATTCATCATTCACCATAAAGTCGCAGTGAATACCATAGCCCACACTCATCCCTTATAAAAGATCAGCGCAGACACCACCGATATATTTGGAAGAAAAACTAAAATTGTGTCTTGTATGTCTGAAAAGTAATTGTATCACTAAATGCACGGTTGCTTGTGATAATTGTATCTTCATTAATTAGTAGAGGATCTACTTCTGAGAATAGAAGCAACTTTAGTTGATTGAGAAGCCTAATGGTGGCGAACTGTGAAACATCTTAAATTATATTAAAAATATGGTCTATCATATGTATTCTTATCATCGGATGAACCCAAAGAATTAGTGTTTACCTAGTTCAGGAGATTTGACTGATCATAAACTTTCAAAATGCCCGATTGCTGTTTCATTTGGTTATGAAGATTTTCATGATTTTTGTGCAAAAAAAATGGAAAAATCTAGAGGAAAGAGGAAAAAAATTCATCATCAATGATTGATAATGTAGTGATCTATAGAATATATATTTGATTTTGGCTTCTCAGTTAGACTCGTGTATGCATTTAATTTACACATTACATCATTGATTTTTCTATTGATTGGATTCTAGCTTATATTCTATGTAACACTGAAAATATATTGAGAATCAAAGTGAAGAGAATTGAAAAAAAATGAATAAAAAAACAAAAAAATAAAAATAAAAACAAGAAACAGAGAAAGGAGGGGAGTAGGGTCAGCGTCCGTAAGGCTTCTCTCTCCCCCACATGGCAACTCCGACCGACCTCCCTCGCACCCATCGCACATCCGTCCGGCCTTCTCCAAGTCCATCGCGGCTGTCTGGACGACCTTCTCCAAACCCTAGGCACATCCGACCTTCTCCGAACCTATGGGATCCCTCTGATCTCCTCCAAACTCGAGTGCCTCCGATCTTCACGCTCCTAGGTGGAACTTGAGCACTTTCGAGCTCCTCTCCCATGCCCCCGCGCACCCACGGCACCATCCGATCTTCCTTCCCTATGCTCTCAAGCATAGACTACGATGATCTCCGACTGATCTTCCCTCTCCAACCCACGGTGAGGTCCTCTATCGCGAGCTCAAGCAACCCCGACCTCTCCAACAACAACAAAAAAAAAGAAAATGATAGAAGAGGAGAAGTCGGCGCCCCTGCGGCCGAGCTTCTCTCCGCACATCTCATCTCCTTCCTCCCCTCGCATCACGATTCCTCAGGCCAATTTTTCCTATGCTCTTAGGCACAATCTGCAGTGACTCCAGCTAAACTTTCCTCTCTCACAATCCACGGCACCTCTCCAGCCGATCTCCTCCCCATGCGTCGATCTCCTTCCTCATAGTCTCAAGTGGTGGCCGAAACTGATTAAAGCGATTGCTCCGACCTTCTTCCCCCATGCACCAAAGCGTGACTGATCGTGCATCCAAATTTGCACCTCCGCCCATCTCTGCAACCAAGCTACAGGCTTGCAATAGCCGACTCCACTTCTTCGCTGAGATCTGTGCACTTTCGATGTGGTCGAGGTCCATAACATGCCGAAGTTCGAAGCCACCAGCAAAAGGCCACAATCTCTATACACGGCTATGAATTTTATCCACCGAAGCCAAGTTGATATAATATATATATATATATATAATAAAATAATAAATAGAGAAGTAAAAAAAAGAAGAAAAAAAGAAGAAGACAAGATCTGATCTGAATCAGGGTGGTCAAATAGAACCCACGATCTCTCAAATAGAACTCATGGTAAAAGACTTTCAATCTTCTATCCATTATTATTTTTTTTTTAGTCTATTATTATTTTTCTTTTCTTTCTCTTTCCTGTAGGGCTATAGGATACCAAAATTATGGCCGAATCCAAAGCCAATTAAAACTAAGTTCAAGAAACTAAAGCTAAAATTGAAGTGAAAATAAATGCTGAAGCTAAAGTTAGAATCCAGACCAATTCGAGGTCAAGCTCAAGATCAATCCAAGGTCAAGTTCAAGATCTATCCAAAGTGAAAGCAAGACAAATCTAAGGAAAAGCATTTAAAGTAGGAGACTTGGTACTTCGACGAGTGGCTGTTTCATAACTTCAGAACTAGGAGAAGCTCGTACCAAATTGGGAGGGCTCGTATGAAGTCAAAGAGGTCGTCCGATCCAAAACTTATTATCTGAAGAAGCTCGGAGGAGCGACACTCTCACGCCCCTAGAATTCGGAGAATCTATGAATCTTACTTCAATAAAACTCTCTCTTTTGGACATCTCTGTTTTTTGGTTCGAAATTGTATAATGACGTGAAATAACTCAACCAAACTTCATTTGAAAACAAAGCAAAGGCCTCGTTAATCTAAGACAAGATAAGGGGAGAGACTCTTCCAACGGCCCTTATGTGCCCCATAGCCCTATTAGGAATAGGAGGAGAACCTCGTCCTAACTTGAGCAAAGCGATGGCCTCGTTAATCTAAGACGAGATGAGGGAAGAGGCCTTTCCAACAGTCCTTATACGCTCCTACTGCGCTATTAGGAATAGGAGGAGAACCTCATCCTAACTTGAGTAAAGCAAAGGCCTCGTTAATCTAAGATGAGATGAGAGGAGAGGCCCTTCTAATGACCCTTATGTGTCCCTATAGTCCTATTAGGAACAGAAGGAGAACCTCGTCCTAACTTGAGCAAAGTAAAGGCCTCATTAATCTAAGATTAGATGAGGGGAGAGGCCCTTCCAATGGCTCTTATGTGCCCCTATAGTCTTACTAGAAATAAGAGGAGAACCTACTCCTAACTTGAACAAAGTGAAAGCTGTTGGAAATGCGCGCTCTTTCCACATGGATCGACGTGGCCGTTGGTGATTAGCCAAGCAACAAGAAAGTACTTCTCAGAGATTAATGCAAAAGTACGATCAAACAATTCAAAAAATAGAGAAGAAGAGATTTTTAGAAGAAAAAAGCTTTTATTCAGTATATTTCAGCACTATTACAATCTTGACTTATTTTCAGTATATATACTTTACAAAGCGTCAAGTCCAAGCTCATAGAAAGACTCTCCAAACCCAAACAATCCACGTACACAAAAAAATAACCCACAAAAACTGAGCCGACCCAGTTTCAGACTAAGCCGACTAACCTACGACTGGGTCAGCTCAGTCTCAGACTAAGCCAACCTAGTTATGTACCGTGCCAATAGTCCAAAAATGCTACTTTCTATCTAAAATTTTCTCTGAGACCTAGCCGATCCAGTCCTGAACTGAGTCGGCCCAGTTTTCAACTTAGTTGGCTCAATCTCAGGGTGAGCCGGCCCAATTTCTAAACTTTTCTAGGAGAGCTAATTTCTCTTTCGGCTCGCTTCCGTCTTTCCATGACCTATCTTCTCATATTTTCAAGACTTGGGAGTGCCACTTTTGAGCTCACATTCTCCACCTTGGTGCTTTTAAGTCCTTGTGAACTCATCTCATCTCAACAGACCCATCCATGCTACACATCTCTGAAAGCTGTCATTGGGGAGTACCTTCGTGAGTGCATCAGACTAATTCTCCTTGGTATGGACCTTCATTAGTTCCACTTCATCTTCTTCCACGAGCTTTCTGATCCTATGGTACCTTACATCTATATGCTTTGTGCGCACATGATAAACTAGGTTCTATGCCAATAGCAGAGTACTCTGACTATCACTGAATAGTATAACCTTGCTCTACTCCACCCCCAACTCATCAATCAGCCTCCTAAGCCAAAGGGCTTTCTTTGCAGCCTCCGTTATCCTAATGTACTTGGCCTCTATGGTAGACAAGACCATAATTGGCTGAAGGGTTGATTTCCAAGACACTGGTCCACTATATACGCAGAAGAGGTATCCGTAGTAGACCTCCTTGTATCATATCATCAGCATAATTTACATCAACAAACCCTTTCAGAGGATCTGAACCTTCACACATCTTCATAGATTGTCCTCCAAATCCTCCCGGCTACCCACCAAACACCAAATCATTATCCCTTGTTCCATGCAGACATCTTAATATCCATTTCAATGCTTTCCAATATTCCTTCATAGGGTTAGCCATGTATCTACGAACCGTGCTCACTGCATGTGCTATATATGGTCTACAGCACACCATAGTGTACATCATACTGCCTACGGCATTTGCATAAGGGACTCGTTCTATGTACTCTCTCTCCTCTTCTGATTAGGGGCTCTATAACTTGGAGAGAGACATATAGCTCAGCAATGGCGTCTCTGTAGGTTTGGCATTCTCTATTTCAAACCTCTCTAGAACCTTCTAGACATACTTTTCTTATAACAAATGAAGCACTTCTTTACACCTATCTCTGCAAATCTCCATTCCAAGGATTTTCTCAGTTGGACCCAAATTCATAATGCCCTTTTCAACCTTTTCATAGCATCCATGCTTCTACTGGCTATGAGCATATCATTTATATACAATAATAGGTATAGAACATCCTCCTCATCTACATCCTTGACGTAGACACAACAATCATTTTCACATCTACTGAAACCCAGGCTTAAGACAAAGCTATCAAACCTTCGATACCATTGATGAGGAAATTATTTCAAGTCATACAAAGACTTCCTGAGTAAATACACATTTTCTTCCTGTCCCATCTCTATGAAACCATTTGGCTGCTTCATGTAGATTCTTTCCTCCAAAGTCACATGAAGGAAGGCCATCTTCACGTCCATCTGTTCTAATTCCATGTTATGCTGTGCCACCAGTAACAGCAAAACTTGAATAGATGTATGACACACTATAGAAAAAAAAATTTCGGTGTAGTCAATTTCTTCCCTTTGTGAGTATCTCTTTGCTACTAGCCTTGCTTTAAATTTGACTCCACCTTATTCTGAAGGTGCTTCTTTTTTTATGAACACCCACTTTGAGCCAATAGGTCGAGTATCCTTTGGAAGATCCACCAGCTACCATGTCTGATTCTTCTCAAGTGATTCCATCTCCTCCATCATAGCCTGTATCCATGAATCATGATCCTCACTCTCCATGACTTCTGCATAATTCTCTAGATCTTCATTAGCAGTGATGAGTGCATAAGAGATAACCTCATCAATGCCATATCTGCTTGGTCTCCTAATAGTATGCTAGTGCTTATGTAAAGCTACTCCCACTGGCACATCTCTACCTGATGTCTGTGGCTGCTCCTGCACATCTGTCTGAACTGTCGGCCCTCCATGCTGATTTTCAATTTGAGATAATACTTTTCTGCCCAGCTTCAGCTCAAAGAAATACTCCTATAAGTGGATGTAACCTGCATGCCATCATTCTATAACTGGCCACCGCTGTTCACCTCTATTTTTTTAGTTTCATCTATTTCAGACCTCCTCAAGATGCTCTTCTCATCAAAAATAACATCCTTACTGATCACTAACTTCTGTGCCTGAGAATCCCACAGCTGGTACCCCTTGACTCCATATGGATACCCTATGAATGTCATCTTTTAAGATTTTGGATCTAATTTGCTCCTTTCAGTTGCCTCCACATGTGTATAAACTGTGCAACTGAAGACTTTCAGATGGCCAAGCTCCACCTTCTTTCCACTCCAGACCTCCTCTGGAATGCCTTCATTCAGCTTATAATTCATAAGAAAATAAGAAAAAGTTAGAGCATCACCCCAAAAGAACTTTGGGAGTGATGTCTGTAGCCGCAAACTCCGTTCCTTCTCGGTCAGTGTTCGGTTCATCCTTTGCGTGACACCATTCTGCTGGGGAGTCATCTTCATCATGTAATGGTGTTTGATGCCATTTTCCTTATAGTACCTCCTGAACTCTAGGCTAATATACTTTCCATCATTGTCTGACCTCAAATACTTCACCTATCTCTCTAACTTCTCTACTTCAGCTCTCTAGGCTCTGAACCGGGCAAACACCTTTGATTTTTCTCTAATCAGATAAATCCACACCTTCCTTGAGAAATCATCAATGAAAGTGATAAAGTATTTTGCCCCACCTTTAACTGATACAGGAGCTGATCCCTACACATCTGAGTGCACTAAATCCAATACTCCCTCACTGTGCTTGGTACTTCTAGCAGACATCACCCTATGCTGTTTGCAAAAATGCATGGCTTACAAAGATCTGTGCCCTCCTTCTTCAGGGCTGGGATCATACCTCTTCTGCTTAGTTCAGTGAGCCCATGGTCACTCATATGACTCATCCGATAGTACCACAGCTAATATAAAATTTGCTCCTTTTGTGTCGCTGCTAGCACCTCTGCACTATCATTTACCACTAAGCCTT
Source organism: Cocos nucifera (assembly GCA_006176705.1). NCBI lineage: Eukaryota > Viridiplantae > Streptophyta > Magnoliopsida > Arecales > Arecaceae > Cocos > Cocos nucifera. Next base: position 3,089 of record QRFJ01004932.1, on the reverse strand, counting down.
TCATTCTGTAAAGATTGTTGCTCAATCTTCTACCTCTCATCACCACCAAAGCTCCCTTAAAATTTTCAAACATCTACTTCCAGCCTGGCTACTAAAAGCATAATCCTGCTCTTCCAAGTAGCCCAAAGAAATCAAATTCTTTTTCAACTTCGGTACATGCCTAATATTTGATAATGTACGAATGGTCCCATCGTACATCCTCATCCTGATAGAGATAATTCCAGTTACTTTGCACGGATGATCATCTCCAAGGTTGACACTTTCACCATCGACCTTTTGGTAGGTAGCAAACCACTTCCGATGAGAAGTATAGTGGTACGAGTATGCTGAATGCAATATCCATATAGTATCGTACTCTGTAGATCCATTGGATACAACTAGCAAGTCTTCTCCACTACTCATAGAAGCTATATCATCTTTCTTATTGGCCTTCCCTTTTTCTGATCTCAAAAGGGGACAATCTCTCCTCAAGTGTCCAAGCTAATGACATTTATAACATTTTAATGTCATCTTCCTCTAATTGCGAGACTTTGACCTGCCTTTGGATTTTTCTCTTATCTTCTCCTTTGATCTTTTCTGTCTTTCGTTCACAGCCAAGATCTTAGACTTAGGATATCTCTTGCAGATCTTTTCTCTTTGCTCATTTGATTTGGGTACACCAACAACCTCTTTATAGTTTAGGATCTTCTTCCCATAAACTAAAATTTTTATGAGACCATTATACGAATCTAGAAAAGAACATAATAGCAGTAATGCCCGATCCTCCTCGTCGATCTTCACATCCAAACTCATCACCACAGAACATATCTGATTGAATCTTTGGATATGTGTAACAAGATCTCTGCCTTCGGACATCCTCAGTCTATACAACTGTTTCTTTAACCATAGCTTGTTCATCATGTTTTTTTCCATGTATGTATTTTTTAGTCTCTCCCGGAGCCCTTTTGCCGTAGTTTCTATGCAAACCTCGAGCAAAATCTGATTGGCCAAGTACATTCGGATTATACTAAAAGCAATTTCCTCTAACTCTTCCCAATCCTCAGCACTGATTCTTTTCGGTCTTTCTTTTGTCAAGATCTTGTAGATTCTCTACTAAACCAACAAGTCCTTTACTCTTTGCTGTCATAGGGTAAAGTTTCCGTTGCCATCAAACTTCTCAAAATTCATCTTGAATCCACTTGATCCCATGACTTCAAACAAGTCAAGAACAGATCCCTAACACCCTTCACGATCATACACACCAGCAAAACTATCCTTCAAAAAAGATCTAACTAGCCCTAGATCCTCTTTCCAAACTTCTGTATCACCGTTCCTCCATGTAAACAATCTCCACCTCAATTTAGAGACAACCATGAAGCAAACTAGAAGTTTTAGGATAAAACCTGGTGCAACAGATCCTGGATATAGTAAACCCTAGCTGTCTTCTCTCCTTCCATGCAACACCGCTCTGATACCAAATGTCGGGAATGCACGCTCTTTCCACATGGATCGGCATGACCATCGATGATTAGCCAAGCAACAAAGAAGTACTTCTCAGAGATTGATGCGAAGGCACGATCAAATAATTCAAGAAATAGAGAAAAAGAGAAGAAGAGATTTTTGGAAGAAAAGAATTTTTATTTAGTATATTTCAGCACTATTACAATCTTGACCTATTTTCAGTATATATACTTTACAAAGGATTAAGCCCAAGCTCATAGAATAACTTTTCAAATCCAAATAATCCACATACATAAAATAATAACCTACGAAAAATGAGCCGGCCTAGTTTCAGACTGAGCCAGCTAACCTACGACTAGGTCGGCTCAGTCCCAGACTGAGCCGATCCAGTTGTGTACCATGCCAATAGTCCGAAAATACTACTTTCTATCTGAATTTTTCTTTGAGACCTAGCCAACCCAGTCCTAAACTGAGCTGGCCCAGTTTTCAACTTAGCCAACTCAATCTTAGGATGAGCCAGCCTAGTTTCTGAACTTTTCTAGGAGAGCTAATCTTTTTCGGCTCGCTCTCATCTTTCCATGACCTGTCTTCTCATATTTTCAAGACTTGAGAGTGCCACTTCTGAGCTCATAAAGACCTTGTTAATCTAAGATGAGATGAGGGGAGAGACCCTTCCAACAGCCTTTATGTATCTCTACAGCCCCATTAGGAATAGGAGAAGAATCTCGTCGTAACTTGAGCAAAGCAAAAGCCTCATTAATCTAAGACGAGATAAGGAAAGAGGCCCTTTCAACGGTCCTTATGCACCCCTACTGTCCTGTTAGGAATAGGAGGAGAATCTCGTCCTGACTTGAGCAAAATAAAGCTCTCGTTAATCTAAGACGAGATGAGGGGAGAGGCCCTTCCAATGGTCCTTTCGTGCCCCTACGGTCATATTAGAAATAGAAGGAGAACCTCGTCTTAATATGAGTAAGATAAAGACCTTGTTAATTTAAGATGAGAGGAGGGAAGAGGCCTTATCAGTAGCTCTTTTGTGTCCCTACTAATCATGTTAGAAATAGGAGGAGAACCTTATCCTGACATAGATGAAAGTCTCCGATTATTTAAAATAGGAAGTTAACCTCGTTGTAATGAGGGCGAAGACCTTTGGTTATTTAAGATAGGAAGTTAACCTCGTCCAAGTGAGGGCGAATGCCTTCGATTATTAAATAAAAGGTTAAAGGTCAATATGTGCAGAAATCTGATCTTAAAAGACAAAGATCTGCAGAAATCCGAGCTCAGAATGTCAACATGTACAGAAATCCGATCTTAAAAGGCGAAGATTGTATAGAAATGCCGAGCTCAGAAGATCAATATGTGTGTAGAAATCCGACCTGAAAGCAGAGGTCAGCAGAAATCTAAAGCTTCAAAAAGTTGAGGATAAAAATATGAAGACCTTCACAAATCAATAAGAAATCATGAGAGAACACATCATGAAAGATGCCTAAAGTTTAAAATTGACAAAAAACAAGGACAAAGACAACCAAACAAATAGTCAATATCGGCCAACCGATACCACGCAATTTAAGGTATAACTCTTCATCAAAACAACAAGGCTTCACGGATCGAATAACTAGGGAACGACGCATATTGAAATGGGGGACATTTTA